>JAHDVE020002958.1:0-159792 GCA_022606495.2 Halesus radiatus | reverse complement strand
GTTCACAAAAACCGAATATTTTGTTAGAGAATTTAGAATTTAACACATTTTTATAAATGTTTTATAATTTGCTTACCACAGTCAAAATTACGCGAAATAAACGTGGATGCCATTGAACTAGGATGGTGCCAAAATGGATGTCACGTGACCTTTGCCTCCATTCGTCGAAATATTACGTTAGGGTAAATCTATTAATTCTGATGTCAGTGCTTTAAACTCACCGTAATTGTTCAATCTGACCAGAAAAAAATCTTACAAGAGTCTTATAACTGCTCAAAGCAAGTGGGACCATGACATCCCCAATTGGGGTATGTTGTGAGACTGGAGGAAGTGGGAAGGGTCAGCATGTGTGGAAGAGGAAGTTTGATAAATACGTGGCTATCAAGATCTCGTCACTAAAGACGGCTTAGCTATTTAAGTAGTGTTTTGATTTTATTTGGTGGTCTAACACCGGGATTTGCCTTTCCTGTGTAATATTTCTAAAACAACGCAAGTAACTACATATATTCAGCTCAAAACGTTAATTCCATCATGAGCTACGGAACTAAAAAAAAAAAAAAACGACACCAAATAAAGCAAAACAAAAAACGTTAACAACAACAAACAAACAAAGAAACAATAAATTAATGAAAAAAAATCGAAACATAACAAACAAAAAACAGAACAAAACCAAGAAGTTCAAGTAGAATCGAAACGATGCCATGCTTGGAGTTACCATTGTCTCACTGGCACTAGCAGCACTTGTATATTTTTTAATTGTTCAATGAGAAAAATGATTTAGAAAAGAAAGGTTTAGAAATCACGGGCGATCCCGGATAGTATAGCTAGATTTTCCATTAACATTTTACGCAACTACGAGTATATTTCCGGAGCAGGCAGAAAAAGGCATACTTGAAATATCGGAGACATTTTTCATGGGTACCTACTGTAGAAATTGGTACAGAATATGAGCGGGTTGGGTTGGGAGGGAACGAAATTGAATGGTCATTGAGTTTATCAAGGGCTTGGCGGTTAACCGTTCACAATGGAATCATAAGACATCACTGCCAAAACTCTTTTTGAAAAATCCATACTGTCAAGGACTTCTTGATATATGGTGATGAGCGTTATTCTACCATTATCCTGTAGATTCAATCCCATAACAGCAATAAGAGCAAATCCTTATTTTATTTTTGTACATTATGACTTCCTTACCTACATAATGACTTCATTACAGTATGATTTCCTTACATTATAACTTCCTTAGAGTGTAATTTCCTTACATTAGGACTTCCTTACAGTATGATTTCCTTACATTATGATTTTCTTATCTTATGGATTCCTTACATTATGACTTCCTTACGGGATGATTTCTTTACGATATGACTTTCTTTTCTTATGGCTTCCTCACATTATGACTTCCTTACAGAATGATTTTCTTGCATTGTGACTTCCTCATCTTATGGCTTCCTTTCATTATGACTTCCTTACAGTATGATTTCCTTACATTAGGACTTTCTTATCTTATGGCTTCCTTACATTATGACTTTCTTTTTTTATGGCTTCCTCATATTATGACTTCCTTAGAGTATGATTTCCTTACATTATGACTTTTTTTATCATATGGCTTCCTTACACTATGACTCACTTTCAGTATGATTTCCTCAGATTATGACTTTCTTTTCTTATGGGTTCCTCACATTATGACTTCCTTACTGTATGATTTCCTTCCATTATGACTTTCTTATCTTATAGCTTCCTTACATTATGACTTCCTTACAGTATGATTTCCTTACAGTATGACTTTATTATGTAATAGCTTCCTTACATTATGACTTCCTTACAGTATGATTTCCTTACAGTATGACTTTATTATGTCATAGCTTCCTTACATTATGACTTCCTTACAGTATGATTTCCTTACATTATGACTTTCCTTTCTTATGTCTTCCTCACATTATGACTTCCTTACAGTATGATTTCCTTACATTATGACTTTATTATCTTATGCTTTCCTTACATTATGACTTCCTTAAATTATATATATAGAAAAAAAATTATGTGACTAATTTAAGTGTTTTTTTCTCGTTAAGAATGTCTTTAAAATATTTCTTGACAGAGTTTCGCATTTGTATTTAGTATTTTGGGTTTCATGTATCATTTTGACAGTTGTTAATATTATCTTGAAAATATATTACAATGGGGTTTATAAGATTCAATAAGTCATTCCAAAATTGAATATTAAACATTCATTTCAATATTTGAATACAAATAAGTGTATTCTTTATAACATACCTGCCAATTGATAAAGTTCCTTTGATAATAATATAAGTGTCTGGTTCAGGAAAAGACAAAAAAAAACCGAATGAATCAATTCATTATTGTGACGCAAGTGAAATTAAATTTAAATATTCATTACATGTATCAATTCATTGCGTGACTCCAACCTGTTACTCTTAACGAGTCATTGCGTGTTGAATTACGGAAAAAATGTGACAAAACTTTTTTGGCCTCTACATCCATCTACATGGGTGTTGACATAAAAATAATGGTTAATGGGGTATGCTGAAGTCGCTCGTATTCGCCTCTCTTTATATTACATCAACGTGACATATGAAATATTATATCGTTTAAAAGTTTAATTACATCAAAAGCAAAACTGAAAATACTAAATCAAATGATTGAGTCATTAGTGTGAATTAATTATACGTTCAATCCACTCACATCAGAAGTAATAGACTTAGTAATAGAATAGTAATAGACTAGAGGAAAAATTCATGTAGTACCCATTTTGGCACCAGCTTAGTTCAATATCATCCACGTTTGTTTCGCGTGAGTTTGACTGCGGTAAGCAAATTACAAAACATTTATAAAAAGGGTTAAAATAATACTCTAATAAAATATTCGACTTGTGTAAATAATACGAACCTTTTTACTTACTTTGGCGCCAAGCTCGCCCCCGCCCTCTTATTTTGGTTTATTCACCTTGCTTGTTAGGGGCTCTCTATATATTATTTGTTCTGTGGTCAAATCACAATAATGACATTATTATGAACATGCACAATTAACTTTATATCTAAGTAACAATATAACTATCTAACCATCATGCCGTTTCTCCGTAGGGGTGGGCAGAGATGATATACCACCACACAACTGTATTTTGGCACACACTTCATTCACATTTACATCATCTCACATAATTTCGCCTTATTATTAGCCTCTGGAACTTATTACTTAGAATGTTACATAAACTATGTTATTCCTGTATTTGTTCGATATATTATCTTTGAACCTACTGTGATGTGTTTTGCACCTGTTTATTATAACTAACTTTATATTTAAAAGCCCATATAGGGCGTATATTATACAGTAAATAAATAATCTTCTGTTATTCTGGTTCAAGTATCTGATTCAATTGATCGTGCCATATCTCCCTCGGCCATCTCCGACATCTCACTTCCGCATCATATATATAGTCTCCTCACTCCTCTCTTAAGGAATCCAATTTAAGTAGGTACCTATCTGATTTTGTAATTCCTAAAAAACCCAATAAGGTATTTATTTTCTACGTTCAAAATCTAACATCCAAGGAACACTGCAAAAAGATACTGGTAACATTCAATATCTAATTTCATATAATTACGTACATGGATATTTTTGTCCAACTCATATTATTTATTGATGGTCTTTTCGAATATATTGATTGTTTAAATATATTGTAGGAATTGGTATTTAAACATATTGTAGGTATGCGTTTTGAATGCGTGAGGCGAATGAGTGGGATTGCACTACCATCAATTTTTATATTTTTATCAATAATGACGTTCAAATTTAAATACCAGTATATTTCGTTTTTTTTTCATAAAGGTTTAGTAAATATCTAGTACGAATGAGTAGTATTTTATTTATTTTAGTTTTAAATTATGAAGTATATAGGCCATTAAAGGAATTGATTTTTCGGGATTTTAGAGGCATCTTTAAGAATTATTTGGGGGAAAACGACGATTAAAAAAAAATTACCCTGTCTACTTTGAAAATATATTGGAATATAAAATAAAAAAATATTTTAAAAATATTATAAGCATTACTGTGGACTTTAAATTAAATAAAAAACGACCAATTTACGTTGGAACATAAATTTGCCGTACATAATTTAAAATATCGACCCGAAAAAACGTTTCTTTTTTGTTTTTTTTTTTACATTTTATTTACGTAATCATATTTACAGAAAATGTATGTTTTTTTTTATTACCGTAATTTAAAACTAAAATAAATAAAATACTTATCACCCGTGCTAGATATTTACTAAAACTTTAATTTTTAAAAAAAAATCATTCAGTTTAGATGGGTATTTTGGCCACAAATCCTAAATTAAGTTATGTATGAAACAGGCAGCGCAGCCGTTCCTCGGCGGTAATGATTTCACGGGCACTTCCCACTGACGCCTACCCCTCGCTTGAGTGGGGAAAGACATATATAACGACTGATAGTTACGGGAACTTGTGTTTGAATCACCAATAAACAATTACATATATGCGAATTTACAGACTTTTATCTGACATTCCCCTACTTGATAACTTAATAAGTGTTCCGATATAATTGAAATAATTAAAATTTGTTTACTTCTCTTGAATCTGCTCCGGTGTTGGCATAACAATGCGGACATAAACTGCATATTAGAAGCTTTATACCCACCCTGACAAAAGCATAATTTTGTTTGTTGGTTTTTGTGAATTAAAAATGGTGTACTTACACAAAGTTGCAGTCTGTTTATATTTATTATACATCATTATTAATTTAACTTCTTTAACAATAAATATCATTTGAACATTATAACAATAACGGAATAAAAAAAATTAAGTTTATTTTTGTTATCAGGTTTACAATGCAGGGTTACAAACATTGCACCAAACATCTGTCAGGTTACAGGTAAGGGGGTCATAATGTCATAGGGTGGCTGAACCTCGATGCACTGCTACAAAATATTGACCCGAAGTTAAGGGTGGTTGGAGTGAGCATAAGTAGGGGTTGTAGTTTGGGGTTTGAAACGGGTATTACTATTCCCAGAGCCTACAAAATAACAGGGACACTCCTTAATTCCGGCAATTAGCCACTAGCCGGCTCTCTTACTGGGAATTAGGTTCGCCTGGCTTCGTGGTGAAGTTCTAGGTAGATGTAGACACGAGAACTTTTCCGAGGATAAACTATATAATTTACGAGAAAATAGCAGTGTTACATGTACTACATAGATTTGAATACACGTTCTACGTAATCATTTGGATGGGATGATGAAAAAGTTCACGGAGTTTTTTTCGTTTACAAAGGCAACTGTGTTGCCCTTGAAAACTTGAAAACAAGTACTGGCACAGAAGATACTTATGTTTTTTCTGACTAATATCAATGTCAGTTTAATATCAAAATGCTTGTGTTTAATGATGACTTGAAACAATGAGGTTTCAAGTGCAAAAAACGAAAATGGCCAGTATAATATTTTTTTCAAGTTTTCAAGGAAAGTCACCGTAGCCTCCTACTACAACCATATTTGTCATTTACGAGAATAAAATCATTGATCTACTAATATTGCAAAAGTGGCCATTCTAATCATTATTTTGGAAGCTATTCTACATCTGCCCCATTCTCCTGAACTTGTTTCACCGGATTTTCTTATTTTTTCGCTGTCTATCCAATAATATCCTTAAATAGTGATCTTCAAATCCTTCCTCATATAGAACATTGAGTCATTCGTAAAAATGCAGGAGAATTATATTTTTTTGATGTTTTTTATGTGAATACCGCACAAGAGAGCCAACAGCTTCCGTCTGTATGCAGTCAGTGTTATTACGGCAACACCGTTTTTGGTATATTGTGATGTTTTTTTTTAATTTCCTTTTTTTATTCTTTTTTTTTTCATTTAATATTAATACACATAAAATATTTAATAATACAGATATGTCTTAATAGGTAATTACAAAAAAATATTAATTTATTTAACAAATACTACCAAACTTAATAGAGAAATCTTTCTCGTGTTTGGGTTGGGGAGCAGCGCCATATTATAGCGACAGTAATGGTAACTGTACGAGACTTGTAGAGCCCGTACAAGAATGAAGGGTATATGTTAAAGTATTATTTATCGAGGAGAGCAGGTCCAGGTAGAGTAGAGTCTTTCGCCTGTTGGTGAGAGCAGGTCCGGGTAGAATAGCGTGTTGATGAGCAGGTCCAGGGTAGAATAGCGTGTTGATGAGAGCATTGATTGATTTTCCGGTCCGGTTGATTTTCACGGTGACGCAGCGTTTACAGTTGAGATGTTACTTGGACAATTATAATGTGTTTTGCTAAAACGCTGGACACCAACCCAATAAAATGAATGTATTTAGAATACTGAATTATTTAAATAATTATAAAAAACGATCTTTATTACAAAAGAATCGAGTATCTTTTATAGTTTTAACTTAAAACGACAAAGATAATATAAAGTTATTTAAAATTGACAAAAGCGTCTTTTATTTTTGATTTCATTGCTAAATTTGTAACCGCTTTAATCTAGTACACCGGAAATTAAATTACTGAAAAAAAGCTCTTATAAAATATAAGTGAGCTTCGAGGTTTATGCCAAGTCCCCAAATTGCCATAATGCGAGAAAACGCCTTTGGAACGAGTGCCCCAAAAAGTGTCTGAAACGTGGTAAAAAGAGTTAGAGGCGATTTTTTTGTTCTTCTATCAGCGTGGGGAGAGATTTATGTTTACTGGGATGGTACTAAATGAAAAATTCGATGGCGGACTTGTTAAAAATGCCGTCAGCAGTTTATGACCGCTATCAGTTTGACTGTCTCTTCAAAATATTATTCTTTAAGTCTGTGGGGTTATTCAGGTGGCACGTTTCTTAGAAAAACGAATCAAATATTTATGCCCAGCGAATAAACAAGCAGTTTTTTCACCACTCCAAGAACCCCTATGAAGGTTGAGCTACAAATTGAAGTAGTTTTACAACCTGGTTTCGGCCTAGTTTCAACTCACTTTAACGGATACTTAAAAAAAAAAATTAAACTATAAAAACATGAGAAATATATTTCTACAGAACGGACAAACCAGCGTCTTATCTCTTCCATCTGTCATAGTAGAAAGGATGTTGCGAGGTCAAAAATGTAACGTTGGCCTATAAATGTCAGACAGAAAAAGTTGCGCGAATTTCATGACGCCAAACTTACTGTTGGACGGTTTTTCTGCATTAGACTGAAAAACGGATTTCTGCTTCATGGTTATGATTTGATTATAAATATGGAATTTCAAAATTTTCAGTTAAAATTTGACGGCCTCCATGGTCGAGGGGTAAGGCTCTCGACTACGAATCCGAAGGTCGCGGGTTCAAATCCCGGCGTGCGCAAGTAAATTTTATTTAATTAATTTGTGTTGTTTCACAATTAATTCATTAAAAATAACATATGGTATATTTGCGCACGTTCCAGAGTGGAAGATACTCTCAGTATCGCCCTGGTGAAAGACCACCATTCAGAATTGAAACGTTGCGTGAAATGGCTTTTAGCCGTGTTTGGTGACCAGATCTGAATAGCCAGGTATTCCCCACCTTCTTCTTCCCCTTCTCCTTCCCTCCCCAATACCTTTAGCCCCACAACATTCCCCAATTGGGAATACCATAGTCTCACTGGCTCCAGACGGTTGGGAGCAGTTGGGACTCTTGTGCGGTATTCATATAAAAAAAAAAAAAAAGTTAAATTTAGTGACAAACTCAACCTCCGAATATCAAGTCAACCTTTTGAAACGCTAAAGTTTTTTTTTTCAAATGAATTTCCTTGAAAACCCAAACACCGCAAACCAATCCGGCACCGACGATAAAGTATAGGTTACAAAGAAAAATATATTTACACATAAGTAAGATGTTCATAAATAAAAGCTCAACTTTATGTCGAAAGCTTTCTTTGTTGACCAATTGCAGGCCAAAGCAAAAATTAACTTCATAGTACTTGCAGTAAAGAGTCATAATCTTTTTCGAAAACGTTCCAAGCAAATCTAACACTGTCTCTAATGCTTACTTTGTTGGCAACTTTTAAAAAGGAACTGTTAAATTATTACGTAGAGAATCTTTCTGAAACATACCTCTGACCATGAGAGAAAAGGAGATATAACGAGTTTTATGAAGACTGTCTTTTGGTAGCAGATATGGCACAATGTGACGCTAGAGGATTTTGATATCAAGTATTTATTTTTATGGCAATTTTGTAAATGATCTCTCTATTTTGATTTTAAAGACATTTTATGAAATGCGAAATTTAAAACCACGAAAATGATTCTGTAAATTTTGGATCCTTTATAGTTAATGTGATATTTTTTTCTCGGAATCCGTTTCTCTCATTTGTTTCGGGGCCTATGTCATATTTAGGAATGATGTATAGGGTGTTTAAAGAAGTGAGCTTGGGTCTTATTGAAACCCATTTGTAGGAGGAATAAAACACAAACTTAGTCAAATCATTCCGCAGCCTAGCTGTTGAGCTAAAAAACAAGTCGTAAAAACGACACGTTTAAGTGTGACAACTGTCAACCGCGGCCAAAATATTTTTGTGTTAACGTTGCAGAGATGCAGTATCACTTTTTTTGCGATTTACAGCCAAGTTCTTGTGTTTAATCAAGATTTCGAACAACTTTTGCGTAATTTTTTGTTTTTGTTGTTGTTAGAATGGAGGACCATAAATTAATGAAATAATAATTATTAAATATTGGAAAATATAATATCAACAATTAAATACTACAATGAGGTTTATAAGCTTGAATAAGATATTTTCTTGATTAGTTTTTAGGATATTATGTCTTGTTGCGCTTCCCCCTCCTTCAGCCAACGTTTCGAACAGCATTACAGTGTTCATCATCAGGGAAATGTGTAGACTGTGATGAAGTATGTATTTATGTATTTAGAAGTGATACCATGGTGCAGGCATTTAATCCTCTTAGAACCGGTATTTCAATATAACGATAATAATTAATCTGGTTGTCGGGTAAAATTAAAAACTGGCTAAAATTCCAACAAAATCACGCACTCCTTATTGAGGTGGCGACAAGGTTGAGATTCCCGATTATCATCGGCCGCATGTTTCGAATTACGCAAAAAAACCATAAGCAAAATGCGTGTTTTATTCTATTCTGTAAAGCTCAGACATAATTATTAAAATGTTTTACGGTCATATTCTAAAAAACTTAATTTACCACAATGAACAATAGGACAAGATCGGAAAAGGGGTTCGTGAGTAGGAGAGTTTGCGCTTCAAACGTTTTTGTCTGATACTTAATTTTTTCTAGGCTTATAAAAAGACACACCAAAAAATGCCCGGTTAAATGAAAGGCCGAGGTGTGTTCTACTTGCAGTATTTAATTAAATCATCTATGATATTTCTAGGCCATCAAATTCTCAAACCGAAAACACATGATTTTGTATTACTTCCCATTGCATCGCCTTATGTTTTGGTGTAGCAGTCAAGTACTGGATACTAAAAACTATTAAGCTTAGCACCGTCATCCCTATTAATATTAACGGGATTCTTATGGATTTCAATTGCTTGAAAACATATTTTTTGGCAGTGAAACCCTGAAAATTTATCTTCAATAAGTCATCCCAATAAAAAAATGATTTATTTCTCTTTGAAATCCCAGTTAATGAAAAAAACGTGTAGATTAGTTACATTATTTGTACACTCACTTACGTCAATGTCAATATTATGTATACAATACGCTTAAGTGACCAATTTCGTTAACCAATAGTTACATGTCACAGTTGTCAACGAATAATCACAGCTGTGACCAATTTGATCGGGTATTGGAAACGTGTTATCAATTCCAGTACTTAAATATTTTACCGTTTACCGACTATTTAGTTCTAATGGTGTAATTGATGTTGTGTACATACGAGGAAAATTATTATACTCATTTTTGATGGGTTTATTTGAGACAAAATAATATGTAGGTGTTTTTCTATGAAAATATGACTTTATGAAATATGAAAATACATTCAAATATTTATTAGACGGCATTGTAATAAAATATTTTGTGATGAATCTTGAAAAAATACATTATTTATTTGCAGATATATGAACCTATAAAACGAATGTTTTCTAGGTAGGCATAAAATGTAGATATTTTTGTAATGTTGGCCCTCATGTTATATTGGCGTGAGTTCTTATTCTTAGAACAAAATCTGGAGCTTCCCGGCTCTGTCCGGACTTTATTACAATATATCGCAACAAAACTGCCACGGGCGCACATTTTAATATTCATAGAATTCAAAGTTTGGTAATATAAATGCGTATATTACAGACAAATGGAATGTATCGCTGATACAGTCTAAAGTCATGGTGTTTGAAAGAGAGAGTACGAAAACAGAGTGCAATACAGTTGTGAATGACGAATGCTTGGAGCAGGTCGATGAATTTGTGTATTTGAGAAGTATTGTTTACGAGAGATGGAAAGACTGATAGGGATATTGAAGGAAGGGTGAATGAAGGAAAGACTGAACGCGGTTGGCGCAAACAAAAAGTTGTCCAAAGAAGCGAAACTAGCAGTCCACAATGGAGTGCTGATACCAATCTTAATGTATGGCAGTGAGGCATGGAACTGGCAGAGGAAGGATGAAAGTAGACTGAATGCTGTAGAAATGAGAGATCTGAGACGAATGTGTGGTAAAACCATGCATGACCGTGTGATAAATGTTGAGATTCGTAAAGAATGCAAGGCTGATGTATGCGTAGTGAGCAAGATTAAGAAAGGATCGCTTAGATGGTTCGGGCATGTAGAGCGAATGAACGAAGAATGGAGTGTAATATGACGCAATTGTGAATGGAAGAAGAAGCCGGGGACGTCCGAGGAAGACATGGCACGATCAAATGAATCAAATACTTGAACCGGGCCATGTCAGAAGTCGGTATAACAGAATAGAATGTATGAGACGATGAATGAATGTGAATGAATCAAGAATTGTATGCCCAGATCGAGTTGTTTAGCGGTCCGTCCTCTCTACCTGCCCCTGCTTGGAAACGACGTGATAGTTAGTTAGTTAGTTATCGCTGTTACAATACAAAAATGTACTCACAAACTCATTTATCTGCTCTCACTGTGGATGTTATTCTGAAAATTTATTATTTATTCCGAAATATCAAAAATATATCTCTACCTATATATAATATTATTAATATTCATAATTTGAAATATTATTAACTTCATTTCGTTGTTCTTCTTTCATCAGATCTTTCATCTAATTTTATATACCTTCAATAGACGCTTATTCATCCTTTCTTTTTTACAGATATTCTTGAGATGTATCTTTATCATTCACACTCGTAATGGCTCTTTATTGTTTACATGTATTTTCACATTATGGTCTATGTCTTATGTCTTATGTTATATTATGTAAAAGCCGAAGGGCGTTAATGATTACAAAAAATCTAACAGTTTAATGGATAACGCACAGCATCATTGCTCGTGATTAGAATAAATTAACCAACTGAAAATACTTGCGTTGACCTAGAAATTCCAGGCAGAAGAAGATGCTGTACACGTTTCATATTGTAAGAGCTCACCATTTGATAGTGTGTATTCTGTATTATTTGAACAACATCATTTATTCCACAGTTCATTCAAATCCCATATCCATGATGAAGTATTGAAATATCATATTAACCGCCCTGCCCATACGAATGTACGTGATACGGCCGCTATATTATCGCCCGAAATCAGCAAGCCGTATCCCGTACGTCCAGGTACAAAAAAAAAACACCCGAAACACAAAAAACATTTGTATACTCAAGTTTGTTCCTGCGTCATCTCGTTTAGTATTTCGAGGTCAGCCTAAACTAACGGATGTGTTCGGGTATTTTCGTCTCTTCCATACAAGTTACGTCACTAGTCAGTGGTAATCTACATACTCTACATAAAACCCGATGTTTTTTTTACCCACCTTTTGAATAATAACCCAATGGACGGGCGATTAACTATCTAAAAATAAGCCAAGAAACCATTGGAGGATTTATTTTTTATGTGACACCTATAAGAGGTTTCCTGTCAGTACGCTGCAGGTGTGGGAAGGGATTTATATTTAGATTGTATAGGTTAAATAATAGAAATTTATCTGATTAATTAAAATGCAAAATTCAAATTGCCGTGGCCAAAACAACTACACAAAATTGTTCTTTCCTTTGTTTTTTTCATATCCGCAATGTTCTTCAAGTCGTCTGTCTATGATTGTGAATGTACATACTATTGTTTTATATCTGACCACTAATCAATATGATACTAAACATAATATCTTACGTTGGTTGCTGTCTCTTGTCCCTGTCTGTCTGTCGGGGTGAAACCTATCCCTTTATACGGCGTAGTGGGTCCGTCGTAATGGCAGTCTACCTACGCGGAGATGGGTTTTTACCGTACCAATTAATTACGCTTCAGATAGAGGTCAAGGATAGCTTCATCAATCTTACCACCACCAAAACCTTAATAAAAGCTAATAATATGGGTCTGTACGGAATTTCACCATTACTGGTTAAATGCGAGATTATTAAGCAACAGCGGTGGTTTATAATTCAGGTATTTGAGGGAATGATGTGAGTCTTGTAATCAGGGAATCATGAAATACCTTTGTTTAATAAAGCCATATATCATTAGAAAGCAAAAGCTTTAGACGTTTATTATTTGATCATTTATCAACTCCATTTAAAGACCATTGCGTTATTTCACATTAATGAATTGAAAAATATATATATATTCATATATAAACACATATATAGTATATTTGCAGCACGTTCCATAGTTGACGATACTCTCGGTATCGCCCCGGTGAAAGACCACCACTTCTAATCTAAACGTTGAATAGCCAGATACTTCGCAACTTTTCTCTCCCCCATCTCGTTCTCTTCCCCACTCCATTCGGCCTCACAGCATACCTCAATAATTCGGAATACCATAGTCCCACTTCCTACGGAAAATTGGGAGCAGTTGTGACATTTATGCGGTATTCATAAAAAAATGAATATTGCATTAACGGATTGCATCTGGACTACAAAAGATGTGTTTAATATGTTTTAACCTTATTTCATATTATCGTAAAGACACTATTTGCAAATCATAGTTTGCAAGTAGGCGAAGTGTGAACCAGTTGCGCCCTTTTTAAGGGGGAGAGGGACGTCGGAGAGGGATTATTTATTAAAAATAATGACAATATTATGACACAATACGATAAACATAATACTTTTAAAGAGAATAATATTTATTACATATATTTTTAATTTACGTAGGCCTAGCATTTATGAAAATCAAATCAGGAATATGAGGTGACGCCGAAAAGAAATTTAAGAAAAAAAGAATAGGGTGTAGTTTTCCTTTATTCATATACACTTTAAACTTTAATGTTTCTAATGCAGATTACAAACCTTTGGTTAAGTTTATTTTCTAAAAAACCTACCGGGAAAGGGTTGCGATTATTTTTCTCCACTTTTAGAAAATATTTTCATATTGAAAACAGACGGTCAGAAAAGTCGTATTTCTGATTTTATTTTGATAAATGATAATTTTGTACGTAAATTTCATATATATGTAATTAATATTTTTTAAACTGTTTTTATCGTATCGTATCTTTATGATATGAATAATTCGACTACTTTACAAGAATCGCATGCAAATAACTGAGAATTCGGACTTTAAAAAAAAAATATTATGTGATACCACACAGGAGTCCCAGCTGCTCCCAACCGTCTGGAGCCAGTGAGACTATGGCATCCCCAATTGGGGCATATTGTGAGGCTGAAGGAGGGTAAGGAGATGGGTAAGAGGAAGGTGGGAAGTACATTGCTATTCAGATCTGGTCACCAAACACGGTTAAAGTAATTTCAAGTAACTTTTCGATTCTGAATGCTGGTCTTTCACCAGGGCGATACTGACAGTATGTATCACTCTGGAACGTATCTCAAATATACTACATCTTATTTTTAATAAATAAGTTATCAAATAACACAATTTCTTGGATTCGAACCCGCGACCTTCGGATTCGTACCCAAGGATCGTAACCACTCAACTACGAAGACCATCGGTTAAATTCAAAATAGGACACTTAAACAGCGAACTGTTTTACAGAACAGAATTTATAAGAAGGATACTTCCTTCTTTTACTAAAGGGAATATAAATAAATAAATGACGTCTGCATTTTAGAAGTCATAAGTCATAAATTATGACAAATATTCGAAGCATTCCTGCATCATTACATCGCCAAGAAACGAAGTACTAACCAGCTGGCAATATATATGTTTTATTAGATATTCATGTAGGTATGGTAAAAACAGTATATACGTTTTCTTTTCGCCTGTCAACAAATTGTTGGATGCAAAATATAACAAGATAAATCGATCAAACGTGGCTCTTTTCCGTCTCTGATATTCTCATAAGTTAACCATGACTTCTAAAACCAATACATAAAATAAGAAGCAAAGGTATTATTGGAAATAGCGCCTAGACAGCCAATTTAGATAAAGTCTTTTGGTAATAAACATGAACATGTTCTGAAAATGGCATTGTTGAGTTAGATTTTGAATTAATATTTTCACGAAGTTTACCAATAGATAGCATTTGAATTTTGTCGATGTCTTTCTAACACGTACTTCTATTTTTGTAAATGTCAATTCGTGGTGAAACTTCATTGTAATATTATTATGATATTACAATGGAATTTTATCTTATACCGTTTATAACTTTGTTTAGCTTATAAAGGCACGTGTTTTATTCTGCTACAGACGCCTTTAGATCTTCAGAACAACCTTTAAATACGACACGTAGCGACAAATTTAATATTTTTGTATTTTTAAAATATTTTTTGTAGTTGTAAATGCGTAGGTTTTTCTTTAATTAGAACTATAATATTCGTAAAATTTCATTGTTTACTTCTATAATATTCGTAAAATTTCATCCATTACTTGTACAATTTTAAAAAAATCTTTAAAATTTATTGACATTTGTCCAAGTTATTGCATTTTTATTCAATACCATATTTTTTTAATATTTAAAAACACAGAATATCTGTAGCAATTTATATACATTCTTGGAAAATAAGCATAGCACTAAAGCGGTTAATGACGTTACATCACTTTTAAAAAGTGTGCCAATTCATACGTGTGTTGAATTATCATGGAACCATAAAAATTCAATTTCAACTAATAACGTCAATTACATGCTTTTAACTAGGTACTTTGTTGAAATCAGATTTTTCACTCCTGACCCTGCTAATATTAATACCTTAGCATCATTCTGATGCTGGGCACTGCGAGGCTGTCTGAAATGTTTTTTGAAAAAGGGAGAGGGGGGGAAGCGCAACACAACTTTTTACTCAAAGAGTCAAACAACTTAGCACTAATACTGGTCTTGATAATCTCGAATCGGTCCCCAACCTATCAACAGTTTGAAATATCCCAATCTGAAAATGGCCGTGGCAGGGTCAAACAAAAGTACTTATTATACATTTTAAAATGAAATATTTGCTTTGTTTTTCTTTGCGTTTTGTCTTTGCGTACCAAATTTTACAAATACGAATTCCGGCACCAGCCAAAACGGTAATCAGTTTTGAAAACCCAACGGCAATATTATTTATGTGTATACGGTTAAATTTGAGAAACAACAATCTTTCAAAATCACCGTTTGTCACGAAACGCCACAAACAACTCGGGAAACGGAATAAGAAAAGGCTTACACAATCAATGGAAGGTTATACTTACCGTCATTTCCGTCACAATAAATAATAACCCCTTTGTAAGGTTGCAATTCTCATTTCATTGTGAAACCCGTTTAATGATACGAAAATTTTTTGTGCTTCAACTGCCTTCTCTCCCTTTAGAATATTTTAAGTAAGAGACTTATCATAAAAAGTTTTTTTTACGTAGAATTTTAACAACAAAATATATTTTGTTCAATGAAATGCTGAAAAGTTTACAACATTTTCAACAATTTACACCCTTGAATTGAAAAAAAAATCCTTTCAAAATATTGCTCAACAGCGAAATTAATTATATTATTTGCGTTATTAATCTTCATCGAGATTATACAAGCGAGCTCTGGGCCAGCTTCATAAAAAGCCGTGGAAAGGCTTCGGGTGCAATACAATAACGCGTACCGTATAATGTTCGAACTTTCGAGGTACAGTAGTACCTCCTTAATGTTCGCGTAAGGGCAAGTTCCAGGATTTGCAGCCGTAATAAGAATCAGGGTAGCAAGAATGAGGGATAGGATTATGAACTCCAAAAATGTCCTCGACATGGAATCCCATCAGACCTCAGGTTCGAGCATCGAGGCTAAGATATTGGCCCCGACAATCTTCACTCCGATGGATCAATAACGAAATAGAAACGCAAAATCGATGACGTTTCCTTATTTGTGTTAATTCTTTTTCTCATTCTACTGCTCTCATATTTATTATTTTGTTTTCTATTATTTTTTTATGATATAACTTGTATGTACATGTATGTACACTCTCTATGGGACGTATGGGATTGCAATAACCTCCCCACATCCAGGAATAATAAAAAATATTATTTATTTACTATTATTATTATTTAATATATACAGCAAAATGCTAGAATAGTACAAATAATATTTCTTAGTAGTATTTATATTGTGGAGTGTAAGGTAGGAATGATAGGGACTGTAAATGATAAGGACTGTAAATGTAAATTTTGACCGGTCAGTGGCTGAGTTGACATCGCGTTTGGGTCTCACCCAGGCGTCGTGAGTTCAATTCCTCGGCTGGCTAATTCCTTCATTTACGACACAAGCAACATCTTCCGCTTACTGTGATGGTAGTAGGAGATTTTCAAATATTGTCAGGTTATTCGTAATCAAGGAATATTTGTCTTTCTTTAAAAAAAAATGGTGTTCATGTTATAGTGTTTCGTGAACACATCACTATGGAGAACCTGAATGTGCTTAGATGCTATTGTGATTTTATTATGCGTGTATTGATGCGAGTAAGTAATTTGATTAGTTTAAAAAATACATAAATTCTTATTGTAATGTGATGTAAATGGTGTTGCGTTATGTTTGGTGTTAAGTTCTGAAAATGTACCCTTTGCTTTGATCCAGACTGCAACGTTTTGTACTACTTTATGACTTTCTCCGCGGGTTGTTTCAATGAGGTAGGCGTGAGTCTTGCTCTAACCATTGCTGGTTAAAGGCATCCTACCTGTCTTTCCAATGTTTTACGATTTGACTAATGGTCTACCAGTTTAGAGCTCGCATCTTTTTGAATCGTCGATCCATTTCGGGAGAGATTTTCCTGATGACCTTATTTTTATTTCTGGTGTGTGACTTTGGCTGGAAGTTTCACCCAGTATCTGTTTTGCTTCCGCGAGTTCTACCCATTCCTGTTTTAGTTCTGCCACTATTTGCAATGTTTATGTTCTAATTGAGTGCATTAATGTGTACCATTTTCTCTCCGTATTACCTTTGGTGACATTAGTTTTATTAATAGAGCTTTTAGTTCAATTCTATGTTTCAGTGCTTGTGGTAGAGTAGTACCCTGTGCAAATGTAGTGACTTTGTTTTTAGGTTAATTTTAATCACACTATTAATAATAATTTGATATGGGTAACCCCAGTCTCAGTTTTACTTCACCATATGGACACATGTTTTCTTTGAACAGAATTATTTCATGGTCTAGGCTAAGGCAAACTTAGCTATCAACTTTCTTTGTGATCTCTTTGTCTAGTGTATTAAAGTTAACTATGTTGTTTCTGTGGGTACTGTAGTTTTGTTTAACATTTTGCTTTGATTTGCTTTGACTCAAGAGAAGTAATCATTTTTGAAGTTTCTAATGAAATTCGGTCATTTTAAAAACAACATTTACCTGACATAATCAAAGGTGTATGAGAAAAATATTGGTAAGTAATTAGCAAATATTTGTGGGTGGTATTTTATAACCAACCTACAAAAGTTTTATAGAAAGCTATTTTAGGCATTGGCCAGATGTAAAATAATGTAGGCTTTCAGTGGATTCATGAAAATTAATACGAACACATAATCTGGATAAAATGGTTTTGTATACATTCTCGTGTAACCGTCATCAATCTTCCTTCTTTTTGATGGTCATTGGGAAAACGACGAACAAAAACGTATACATTAACTCGTAAATCTCAGGCAAGGGTGTACAATACGATGAGAGTCATTCTGGAAAGGTTTCGTGGGCGATGTTTTGTCAATTTCTCAACAAATAATTTAAGCATAGGTATATTTTCCCAAATTTATTATAATAACCATCCTCCAATATTATACCAATATAGCTCCTGGAATAACGTCAATGTTGACCATAAGTATTATAACAGTTGAAAGCACCACATCCGACGATGAAGCGCTGTGTTCACTTGTATATTTATTGTTCGTGTTTTTTATTCGAAATACACTGAGGCGTTCGCTAGTACCGCCGCCTGTTCAGTCATGGCCTTTATAGCATAGTAGTTATTTGACTTTGAGTCGGAAGATCGCACAGGGCCAAAATATATATTAACACCGATTTTTTGACAATGGTGCTTGGCGTGTGAACAGGCGCTAACGCAGGCGAGTACTGCAGTGAAATGGTTTGGGAAATACGACGCCTCAGCGACATATCTCTTAGATCAGCCTGCTGCAATTGCCTCTGCATAAAACCGCGCCTACTTCCAATATAGGTCACACCATAAATTGTTAGTAATTTGAGAAAGCATGGAAGTTGAGATTCATACTGTTTATTATTCATCGATTGTTATCATTATTTGTTCGAACAATCATCATAAATGGTAGGTATATTTACTCGGCAGGCTTCTTATAAAAGCTCTTCAAACATTCATCGCTTCATATGTACATGAATACTGAATATTACCATCTGCATTAATCCGTCAAGCATCATAAGATATTTGAATATGTACGGAAAATCAAATACCGCTTGAATAAATTTAAAATGATTGCTGTGTGGGAACAGTTTCGCGTGCTGAAATGCAATGAACTTCGCAAGCTGCTTTCAACAGGGCAACAAGGTAACTTCAATAATATACGAGTATGATATTGGTAAAGATATAGGTGAACATGTGATATTTGCATTTCGTAGAAATCCGATACGATGTAAGGTTTATTCACATCTACCAGCACTGGACAGTGCAGAACAGTTCAGTACAGATACGACAACATCAGTTGCCTACATTATCTATGAACATATTCATATTACAGCGTACGTAAGGGTGACGTATCTGTGCAAGCACGGGCCAGCACCGGTCGAGATTGTCGGGTAGAAAATTTTGACGTTGCTTGTGGCCGCTGGTGAAGCCCGCACCTGCGCAGTTAGTTTGAACACACCACTGTTAGCACCGCCATCTAGGCGTCACCCTCACTTGGCGTTGATAGACTCAGATATTGCTAAAATCAAGAAGATCGACAACAAAAAACTCATTGAATTGGCCAGGGGATATTGGTTATAAAATAATAATAATAAATACAGTAAACATGTTGTAGCGGACG
This sequence comes from Halesus radiatus, assembly GCA_022606495.2. Classification (NCBI taxonomy): domain Eukaryota; kingdom Metazoa; phylum Arthropoda; class Insecta; order Trichoptera; family Limnephilidae; genus Halesus; species Halesus radiatus. The sequence goes on along the minus strand of JAHDVE020002958.1, from coordinate 140,297 downwards.
CTAACACTCAGTTGACAGTCGTGCTCGCGTCTGTGCTGTGTCTGTGCTGTGTTGCACGGTGCAATGTGAATACTGGTCTCTGAGCTGTCCCTGCACTGTTCCGCTCTGCGCGGTGCTGATAGATGTGAGTATACCTATACTCGTAGGTAGAGTACTAACCCGTGAGCCGGTAATCTTGGAGAGTTGGTAGCAATGCTCAATAATTCAACCAGAATTTGTGACCTGAATTCTGAGATTTTCTCTACAAATTTTTAATGATGTACGTTTGCTTGTAAATTTAGAAGATGGCTAAAAATAATCTATGTGAGGTGGTGATACCGAAGAGGAATGAAGTTTATAGATGACATTTAAAAAACACCTGCATATTTATCATTTTAATTTTACCAGATTATCTGTCGACCATATTTTTTTTACGTTTACGCTGGACAGCAGGCTCTGAGGAAAATAATTTCTTTCAGGGCTTATGTCATTTTTGACGATGGTGTGTAGTTGATCTCTTTGGGGAGAGGAACAAGTGAACATGGGTCTTAAAGAGATCCATGTTGTAGGAGGGAGGGAAACACAGAGGCCGGGAAATCGTTTCACAGCCGGGCTGTTGAACTCAAAAACGGGTTAAGTTTCGATCCGTTCTCATGTGATAAATGTTAACCGTGTACAAATGTTAAGCGCGCGTTTGGCGTGTTTCCCGACTATGCACCAGTGCCGAAATAATCAATGACGCTATTTCCTTCCATTTTAATATCGGTAGAACAAGGACAGCATTCCCACCTGACGCCAATGCTTTAAAGATTACAACCGTTTGTTAAGATATGGGGAATCTATCAAATGGACTGCCCATTTATGCACATAAATAAGGGTTTTTCAGATATTTTGGGGCTTAACACATGCGATTTTAGAGGGTCAATAGTTGTGTACTATTAAAGTATCTGCGGGCCCTGTACAATACGCCCAGCTTCTCAGAGGCTAACTTGACTCTGGGTTCGATGGAGCCCCGTGACTGAGCAGGTCACTTAAAGTTACACCAAGCATATTAATAGAAGACATGTTGGGAAGATTGCATCCGTTGAAGAAGACTAGTATGTATCTTCAAAATGTCAACATAACATCAAAGAGCAATATCACTATTGCTGCGCAGATATTATAAAAGTCCAAGAGGATACAATTAAAATGTTAAATTAATATATAGTTAATGTTGGAAAATAAAATAAAACAAAATTGCACCTCAATACATCCGATCATTTGAATTTATCAATAGAATTCTACTAACAGGTACTGAGTTGTCACAAAAATGGCAATCCCGTAAAGATCCAAGCTATATGAAATATTTAAATATATGTTTTGTAAAGTGGAAAGATATCTAATGAACTCATCTTCATCTTCACAACATACCTACGCCAAATTGGGGATGCCATTATTCCACTGGCTTTGGGTAATTCAGATTATTGTGCGGCAGACTCAAGCGAGATTATATTGGACAGGTAACCGTTGGAATTCCTCGGGTGGTGTTTTTTTGTTGGGAAAGAGTAACATATATAGGTCGATACATAGAAGACACATGGAAGCTTATCTATAGCTGGATTAACGGAGGCTTTTATGGAAAAGGAGACAAATTCATTTGTGCGCTTTATGCTATATAGGTGATACGTTTAGCAGTATTCTTTCCAATGGTGTATGTGCCACGTAGTTTCGTATGAAAAGCTCATATTACGTGTTATAAGAATATAGGTTAACAACCTTATCCAACTCGGTAGGTAAAACTTGTGCATGGCATATTGGCATACTATGCAGTTCCGAACAGCCTTCGGTGGAATCCTGGGAATTTAATGCGGCGAAGAACGTAGACAGCAAGTTAGTGGTAAATGCTAAAAGGGTAGAAGTATGAAGTAGGGGTAGTACCGTAGTGTTCAGTTGTTTTATCGGCATTTATGCATAGAGAATAATGTAGGGGTGTCTATTAAATTGCTGGCTAGATTAACCTTAAAAATTCACGTCTCTGCGTATACTAGACAGAACATTTTCACCTCTATGAACTTATCAGCTGTTTTTGAACTCAGGTTATGATATGATAGTATATAAGCTCAGTCTGGGCCCTGGGCCAATTGGCGCCTGAATCAGATTGAACTTTGGCGCCTTTTAAAAAAAGGTTGTTGTAATAACGGATAAAGACGTAGATTTCTAAGCTGCGGAGGTCGTACCTAAGTAGTACCTACTAGTAATTTTAACCTAGTACAAAGTTTTTATTCTAGCGATAAAACGAGTTTGTGAGCTCTTGTACGAGTAAACACAATGTACGTAGTATATTTTCCGGAAAACGGAATTCTTTTTTAAGAAAAAAACGTGAAATAAGGCTGTTTTTTCTATCCGCTAAAGCCAAGAAGGCTATTTTTACTACTGGATAGGTATATTAAAAAACCTTGGATATTGGCCAAATAGTAAATTCATATAGAAAATTCGGAACCCTTAGAAAGCGTACAAGTTAATGTTAAGATTGTATCCATTTACCTATCTATTTTCTGTGTATTCGTAATAATATTTATGGAAAATAATTTTATAAATATATTAAATATTATATTGTATTTAATGTTCTTGACTAAAATGATTATGAAATTAACCCCAAGAGGGGGCGGTTTTCCCATAACCCAAATTATCAGCAAACTAATGAAAAAATATTAAAATATGGAACTATATATTTTTTTGAGAAAGAGAAACAGATCTTACCCACAATCGAGACAGGCAAAACTGGAGACATTTTTAGAGAAATGAAAATAACGCATGAAGAAGAAAAGTAATAATTAAGATTTATTTGTTAGTTGACACGACCATATTTTTTGCAGTGGATAAAGTCTCTTGCTGTCGCTCTCCCATATCTGAAAAGCAAATTGTTACGAACTTCTTTTGATGAACAAGAGAAAATTTATATTTGTGTTTGCGGAAAAACGTTACCCACATTCACAATTTCCTTCACAAGTGACTGGATAATTAAATAATACATGTTTGCTTTCGAAACTTCGCGAAGTACCAAGTTTCCCGCTGCCATTTTTTAAATTACGTCTTCTTTAAACTCGTTCTCTTTCTAAGGGGCACTCTAGTCCTGTCTGAAATGTCGGAACTTGTTGGGTAACGCTTTAAGCTTGCTTTCAGTTAAGGCACGTGGATTGTAAGTATCCCTTCAAACAGGTTCCGACCCAATTAAACAGCCAATTTTCTTTGTGCAAATATTTCCCTTTGTTTACGCTACTTTGTGAATTATTACACCACTTTATGATATGATACTTGCTTGTGATTTCACTACCAGGCTTTCAACAGTGTTTTTTAGAGCTTTTGAGAGATGGAAATGACAAATAGTTTCGCTAACCTAGATAATTTCCAGTCTGAAAATACTGTGCAAACTCAATAGCCCACCGTTTGAAAGTTTTTAATGCTGCAGAAAACAGCTTTTTCGCTCTGCAATTTTTTTATTTGTCTAAAGTTATATTTTTGTAATATTAATGTTTTTATAATGTTGATATTTTTAAAAGTATTGATGTTTTTATAATATTGATATTTTTATAATATTGATACTTTTATAATATTGGTACTTTTATAATTTTGATATTTTTAATGATATTGACATTTTTATAATATTATTTAAATCGTTGTTATAAAATTGGACTCTAGTATCTCAATAACAAATCTGTAATGCTTTTACCATTATTTTTTCTCTTTAATTTTTTTTTTCAACTTATGTACAGCACAAGATGCATGCGCCTAAATATAATAATTTTGCCCTACATTTGTATGATGATTGTAATTTATTGTTGTATTATATTATATTGTTGAAATAAACTCCTGCTGACAAGCTACTTGCAGTGGCTTAGCGGGTATAAGTTCCCACTGTATATAATTAATATTATATAATAATAAAAAAATAAAAAAAACACCACTTATATATATATATATATATATACATAATACAAAATTATGTTTAACCCCAAAGTGATTGCTTCATGTCAAAGTTTAAAATCTCTCCTCTTCCCTTTTCTTTCTCCCTGTTCTCCCTCCAGCCTCACAACATACTCCGATTGTGTCTGCAATAATCCCACAACCTCCGGGCAGTTAGGATTCTTGTGATATTCATATTAATAAAAAAATGATAATGGTACGAAATGTATAGAATAAAAAAAATATATTTTAACATGTAAAAAATAGTAGGTGCCTACCCACTTTAATCAGGAGAAAAAATTGAAATGTATTTTTTTGCAATCCATTAAATTTTAACGTGCCAGTACTTACTTTCAATAATAAAAAAGTAACATGTGTAATAAACATCATTATCCTCACATTAAAAACTTTCTACCCAGCTTCAAATATGTTGATTACAAAATTTAAGTATTTTGGCATGAGTTGATATTTAGTCCTTAGTGCGGCAAAAACAGGCGTGGTTTGAACTTTTCGATAAAATCATAGATGGTGTGTTATGCCTTAGTTTCAAATTTAAAGTATTCCCTGAATGAGGACTTAATTGATTGTTCAGGTCCGAAAGTAAAATATTTAAAGCTCGCTCTGCAAAATTTTACTACCCTCAGAAAATCGAGCTTTTAGTTTACTTGCTTAGGAAAATTGTTACGTAGGTACCCTTTTAATAAACCCGTTATAAAAAAACAATGCCCGTTAATTATTTTTGCCCGTTCAGACCTCAAAAATATTTCTAAAGGACCGTTGTTTTAGCAATACAGGCGTAATTGTATTTTTTATTCCGTGAAACAATCCCCTTTTATGGTGAATTTGCAAATTAATACTTGAGAACCCACCTTGCGAAATTGAGAACTTTCCTCTTCCACCATTTGTGTTGCTTCATTTGCGTTTTGAACATTTTGCTGGTGAGTACTTTCAAATAAAAATTTGCTTATGTCGTTATTTGTGAGACTATCGTGAAACTATCGTTTGTACGATGACAATTTACTCAGTGGCTGAGTTGGCATCGTGTCTGGGTCCCACCTAGGCGTCGTGAGTTCAATTCCTTGACTGGCTAAGTCCTCCATCATGACACTAGCAACATCTCCGCTTACTGTGATGGTGTAGGAGATTTTCAAATATTGTCAGGTTATTCGTAACCGGGGAACGTTTGGTCTTTTTAAATTTAAATAAAAGAGATTCCTCTCTGCTATTAGGATGGCGGAGTAATACTAAATAGACTGTGATTAACCCAATTAATTATCTCGGGTGGCAGGTGATGACGAAGAGCGACTGGAAAACCTTGCACGCTCTTATGGTATATACCTCCATTTTTGTCCCTCTATCATGCTGTCTCTCTCATACACAACGTCAGTCGCACGTTTGTTACAACTTAATAAACAAGTAGTTCTAAGACAATGGTTCCGTTCTATATGGACGTGTGTTCTCAGTTAGAAGTTGATTCGTCGATACGAAGTTGTTTAAATGCTTACGTAATTGAAATCTTGTTTCAGATATACTCCATTGCTACGTGGTACCATATAACTCTAAGATTACATGGAGTTAAATTCACAACCGCTAGTTGAGACTGTTTCAATTTAATTTAAATACCTACCGACAACTATATTTGTTTGAATACTTTAAAGGTTACAATGAATAAGATTGAGGCTAAGTACGCAGGTGATATAAAATGAAATGAATACCATTGTAATGAAAAGTTACTTTGTGGATTTATTTCCCCCAAACCTACTACTTAATACTTATATAGCTCTGATGTTGAATATAAGAACAGCGTAGCGCCGCCGGTTAAAATCCAGGCAAAGCAGAAACGAAACATGTTCTGTCTACTATCAGAATATGATGCAAAGTGGGATCTGGAGTTCTCTCTTTCTAAAACACATGTCTGATCTTAAGAGAAAGGGATATATAACGTGTATTATGCGGACCGTCATTTGGTTCCCGATACGGAACGACTAGAATCAAAGGGTTAATAATTTTAAATAGAGTACATTGTCAGCCTGTTTGTTCCAAGGGGGAGAAACTTTAAACCATCTGTTAAGAATTGGTCACTATACACTGTTATAGACATTGCTAGCAACGCAATATTTTGCATCCTAAACTTTGAAATCTAATCAAACAATTCAGAGACCCATTTTCAATTTCAATTCCCCTGTTTGTGAAATATTGTAAATAGAATTAGTTCGAGGAAGAACAAGTGTGAGAAATATCTGGTCTATCAGAACTTACCTCAGTGGCGTGCAATCCATAAAACTGAAAAGCTATTCCTACCCTAAGAAATGCGAACCATAAAAAAAGAAGAAAAAAAAACTGCTCCAAACCCCTTATAAAAATGTTTTTTCCCATAAATATGTGAATATTTTTTTATGTCACAATTGTTCTACACTAATAAATTGTTTCTATTTGTGAAAATGAATGATTTTAATTGCAACCTGATTTATGACAATGCATTTTACTAGTTTCTCATTTTCTAGTTTTTTTCGGGATACATAACGCAAAGCCGCTCATGCGCATGTACCGAAAGCCGCGAAATAGTAAGACTGCTCTGCTAGTAATTTTTTATAATGCAAGAAGGTTCGTTTTTAAATTAGGGACATGATGTTATTCCTTCACTGAATACAAGACCATTTTTATAAAATTACAGTTTTTTAAATTTCTAACACATCCGCAAGGTTAAAGGCTAACATGATAAAATTTTTGCTGTGCCGCCATCTGTGGAGAAAAAAAATAATGAATAAGTCTTACTGATGAAAATTATTAACTAGTATCTCAAATTAATATTTATGAACGTATTATTAAACTATTGCCTTTTCTATCGTTTTATCAATTGGTTGCGTTTACTGAGTATTCCCCACTACTACCTAATATGGCGTAGGGTTTCAATTACGTATATATTATTACATAATTTTAATATTTTGATCTAAGTGTTTAAAAATTCTGTGTTTCACCAAAGTGACACTGAGAGTAATGCAATGATAATCATATAAAATTATGCCTATTTATGTGTACTATATTCCTGTAATAGTTTATCAAGACTGAGGACTGGTGATTGTGATTACCTCACGTGCAATTTACCCCACAGCCTCAAAGTGTTCAGTAATTTGATCGGGGCTCTGCATCGCGCTTCCGTCCAATCAGCGATGAAATTACTGACAGCGGTCGACCTTATTTTGTCGCAGTAATAAAACCAGGGGGAGGTTGGGGCAAATCAAATTGCAAAAACAACTTTATTATTAGTATATAAATTACCCCTTCTACTATATACTGCTTACCATTCGTACTACTCTTTATAATTGCTATTATATATATTAGTGCTATTTTCCCTCATCTCTCTTTTTTTATTTCGTTTTTTATCTTAATTTTTACATATTCGTCTGTTTGTTTTTTTTTTTTAAATATGTGTTTTTTAACTATTTTTTTTTTAATTTACATATTTATAAATGGCTTTTTTCTCTGACATCTGAACAAAATACATAAACCCAGTAGGTACAGTAAGTAAATAAACGAGTTTTATGGGAATCTATAAGATTATACATCGAAGAAAGTTTAAATTTTTTTTTATATTTCCAGTAGTGAGACCATTTTGAAAATCGAAGCATTGATTTCAGTATATTTTTATGCTTTGTTCAGTAACAAGCTTTTGAATATTTATTTCTAAACCTTTTTCTTATCCCATCTTATTTATTTTACTCGTTTTCTTCAATCATACAACATTTTCTGATTATTAAGATTATCATAGTCTAACTTGTTCTGTCAGTGAGTAGTAGTAGCCATATGAAATTTTATTTTTTTTTCAATTTTTATTGTAGAAATTTTCAAACATATATATTTTTTAAGTGACACTGTATTTGAGTTACAGGCATGAAAAACGATTTCTGCCATTTAATTTTATGCTGGAATCTTTCGAAAATGGCTTTTGGAACGACGAGATCTAATACTTCCGTAGTGTGTGAGAATAAATTTGCGCACGGTCCTCTTTACTTGTTTTTTGCAAAATTATGTTTTCGTACATTCTAATCTATTACCAGGTAATGTGTTAATATATTTATAAAATAGCATATAATCCGTCATGAGTAATTTTCCCAGTATAGCTACTTATATTGCATTCGTTCGATTTTTTTTCATCATTTAGGTTATTTTAACTATTTAACTCTGGATAGAGTGTCAAATTATGTTGTTTCTTTTCATATTATCTTTTATACTGATTACAATGACGATCGGATACGCCGGCATTAAAAGGAAACAAATTGTGCGTATCCGATGGGTTATTTCGGCACACTAGAAGTTAAGTATTAAATGTTTAAAAAAATCCAAATTAAACTTCTGCCTTGATCTTGTCACTGGTTACCTGTATAATAAATTCCTGAGACACCTTGTGCAACAATGTCACAGCACTACTTTTACTACAACCGTTTCACTAAATCGCTTATCCGTTAAAATGTTTCCTTGCACTGTTCAACTTTGTCACACGAGTGGCCACTTGCTCTAATAGGACTTCTGCACCGGTCGCGTGGTCAGTTGGTCACTGTGCCTGCACTATTATGTCACTGCGGAGGTCACTATTTGCGCAACTGTGTCACTGTACTGCTCGCTCGCACGCTTCTACCACCTCGTCCTGTCACAGCGCTTAGCCCCGTAGCACCAGTGCTAGATCTAGGTAATTCTTTAGGGGGTGGGAGGGAGTTAGCTTTTACACCGCTCTCCTTCCTCCCCACGCAAAATGTTACAGATTACAAGGTAAGAGCTTTTTACAATAGCAGTTTGATAAGTTTTTTGCACAAAATTAAGGGGTTTTTAATTTAAGTGCTCGAAATCTAGAAATGAGCATTGGATAGAACATTTTTCAACCATGACTCGTTAAACTTATCGAACAAGCTTTTAATTTATCAAAAATTGAGTTACGGGTGATGGATAGCCCGGTAAATTGCAGACAAACCTACAATTTTTCCACTTGATTTGGGTAGAGAAAATTTCAAACAGTGTAATATGAAAACGCTTCAGTTTCGGAAAAAAACACTACTATAATTAATTTATTTATTTGTAAGAAACAAACAGCTTTTAATACAGATTTATATAAAACGAAGTTTTACAAAAGGTAAGCCAACAAAGTTTCTTATGCTAAAAGTGGTTAAGTATTCGTAAATATTTTTTATTACAAAAAAAAAACAAAATAAGAAGGAAGGAGGAGAGGAAAGGGAAGATTGGATCGGGACAAGAGATGCTCTCGATAAATTTTATACGCGTGCATCAATTTGCGGTCGTACATATTACTTCGGTTAGATATTTTGAAAGAGTATAATGTGGTTTACCGAGTAGCAGGGGCGAGCATAGCTCTATAACCAACTTTAGACTGTAGAAGTTTGGGTATGAATTGCACAAATATTTTGAAAATGTCCATTTTATTATCATCTTCTGCTGATTGTTGTGAATAACTCAATACACGAACGTACAAGTTCCATGCCAAATTCAAGTAAAAATACCTATTGATCATAAATTTGTGGACTTAAAATGTTTCTACAATTTCTTCCTAACTAATTTCGCGTACCAATATTACACTGACAGAATTACAGGCGGAAGGAATTACACATGGAGAGAATTACATTTACTGGAATTACACACTTCAAAGAAATATTTTTAATGGGTTTATATTTTAGAGTGTTTGTGTGTGATAAATAATTTTTCTATTGGAAAAATATGAAGGAAAGAAGAACGTTAGCAAATGGATTTTAAATACTTATATTATTATTTGCAATAACTGCCAAGCGATAAATGTTTTGATCATTTGTCTATAATTGTCAATATTTTTAGTATCCTGGTGAGGAAAGCTTTGCTTTCGAAACATGTTGATATTTATATATTAAAAAAGTGATGTTAACAAAGTTATTCTTATTAATTTATTGATGGTGACGTCACAAAGTGACTACAATCTATTGAAGACCAAAAAGATAAATATTTTACCTTCATTCATTAATCCCTATCCCTTAATAGATTACATGAATTTGATTTTTTTGGTATTTCCCATAAGTATTCCATACAGTCAGGTGGCATAGATTTTTCATAAATTGCAATTATTGCGGTTTTTTTTCATTATTTACATGCATAGAGTTAAAATATGATCACCACTACTATATTTTTAATATAAAAACATGTTTTTTTATTGATTTTGTTATTTTTAATTGATTTAGTTATTTTTCCATGTGTTTTACCTTGGACGCAGTAAAGAAAATGGAAAAGTTGTGGGATGTTTAATAAGAGAAATTACAGATATTTTTTTATAAATGTGATCTTTCAGTCAGATGAAAATTCGAAGAATTTGGTTTAGCACGAAATTTGATTACTAGGTAACAGTTTATATTTATTACTAAATTTTTCTATTGAAATAACGCGTGAATCGCCTTATTTAATATTTTGGCGTATACTATGCGAAAATTCTAAATCAGGCAGGTGTTCCTTCAAACCCAACTTTTTTTTTCATTCAATTATTTAATACGCACTTAAATACCCTAAACGTACGTTTTATTAGTGTAGGCACTGCTTTTAAGCCTTTAGCATGCCACTGCCATTTAATATCCTTAATATTGTGGTAAGTAAACTTTTGAAACCGATAAGCGTGCCAAACTTACCAAGATGGCGACTTTTCCTTGGGATACGTACTGAAAAATTATTATTGCGACGTATTTGCATTAGTAATATTCGTACAGACCAGGTCACAAAGTACTTTTTTCCATAATCCAATCATGCTGCCATGACACCTTCCACCATTTTACACTCCCTAGATCCAGCACTGCTTGGCACCGCCGCGTCACTTATACCACCCATGGTCAATGTCAAAGCTCATAGAGCGTGTCAGTGCACTATTCACCTGCACAATGAGTGAATCACCCTAACGGAAAACCGCATAATGGCACCACTGCATGGTGGATGTCATAAAATATTCATGATTTGGATCGGAAAATCGAATCCTCCAACCTACAAAAGAAAACACACATTTTTTCTAGGAAACTGAATACATGAACCTAACATAACCCCAAAAAAGAACAATCCATTTTACAAATTCTTCAAACGATTGGTAACTTTGTGGCGTCATTATTAATTAAATAATTATATTCCTGAGGATGACATCATTGCTGTCGAAACATGTAGAGATATTTTTTTTTTTTATAAAAGTAGTGTAAACAAAGTATATTTTTAATTATTTAATCCTTTTTACGTTCAGAATGTTGAACACATTGTCGCCATTTTCGCATGGATCACTTTTCTATAATGATGCATCAAAATGTATTATTTATATTATTTTATTATAGCATTACTCTGGTCCTGCAGCTGAGAGCTCCACTATAATCTCTCTTTCCGTTACATATGTCATGTATGAGAAAGAGGGAGCCGTTACAGGGGGGTTATTGTTATAATAGCAGGTTATGCTTTTAAAATATATTATAGGCTATATCTTTAAAAAATAACTTCATAAACCGTTAAAATTAATAATTTAGGTAACAAATAAAAAATGATTAAACATAATTAATCATTGCATGTTACAATGTGTATCACTTTATTTAAATATACATTTTTCAGGGTAGATGTAAATATACAGGTTCCAACAAAAGTTTTTGTACATTTCCATACAATAATAATAATGTTTTATTGGATGTACCCACTGACTAATACATTAAAAAAAACGAATAAATATTTGTTTTCCAAACCGGTTTCACCTTACCCCAACTGATTAGGTTAGGTTAGATACTCATAGCGAGATGAAACAAAACCACCTAAATCAAGAGGCCAGGGCACTGAATAAAATCGGCCTCTTGATGTTTAAGATTTAAAACCATTTTAAAACGATTTAGTTAATTTAAGAAAATACCTCGAAACCGGTATTCCAAGAAACGTTAAAAAGTTACATTATGTTTGCTTTTATAATGAGTTCCGCAACGATTTTAAAAATATAAATATTTTGGTCCATTTTTAACCCTTAGAAAAGCAATTGGCTATTTAGATTATTTTGTAGATTATCCAAACGGTAATTGAAGGTCTCATCGACACATCCTACAGTTTCCTATTAGCTCCCGAAGTCTTGTAGGCTTCTACGGATGCAATTTCCTGTTCATTTAACCACGTGATGTAAAAATAGTAGGCCATTTACGTTGCAGGGTAGGTGATTTGTTTAACTTAAGGGTTGGGACTAGTTCATGTGTTATTTTACCAACGAGAATCTCAACAAGAGTGGAACGCCAGTTTAAAAAACATTAGATTCTCCGATTTTTCAGGCATTTTTGAGTCAATTGCAGGCATTTGGACTATGATATTACCAATATGGAGTATGTTGTACGGCTGGAGGAAGTTAAGAGGGGAATTAGATGAAGAAAATCAACGTTTGGGAAGTACCTGGCTACCTTACTCACATGAAAATATAATTAAAATTAAAATGTATAAAATTATTGCGAGAAATCAATCTACACTTTCAAAAATATGTGGGAAGTTCCACATACGAATCGCAAAGCCGCGGTCGACCGACCGCCCTACTATAACGTGTCAAAGGCAAAAATTAAGTATGCAACATGACGCACATATATTAAAATATTGAATGTATTCTACAGAAAAAGTGTACATAAGTGCGCAATGCGCATTAAAGGGAAAAATCTTTTATGTTTGTGTTGAAAAAAGCCTCGCCTTTCGGCATAAATCACAAATGTGGCAATCAGTGCCATCTGTTGGTACCTCTTTGAATTAGTACAACTTTACTATCGAAATAATTATCATTTTATATAGGTTGTCTTTCGTGCAATTATTCAGTGATTGGCTTTTAACATGCATATGTGAAGCCATTATTTGGATATTTGATGTTGCAGGTAATCCCAATTAATATCGGCTAAAGTCGGCAATTTAGCCATTCTTAGCGAAAACTTACAACGTGTTATTTTTTTTTTAATATTAATTAATTCGTTGTTTTTTTTCCTAATGCATAAAGCCTGATTTAAATTTCTATGCACGCCACTGCATATAATTTATCTACAAAATATCAAAAATATTGTATTGTCCATACAGGGACAGGATGTTAGAACATGCAACCTGTGGGTTCGGACCGATAAGCATACCGACACTCGTCTATCTTCCCACTCTGGATTTCTTCCAGGCCAACACTTCGTTTATTAACCATTTCAGATATGACTTAAAATTGGCAGTGATAAAACATATTTAATGCTCGATAACACCTTGAATTTTGTTGTAGTTTTTTTTTCAATACTTTAGAAGCAATTGTTACGTCTATTTAAAATAACATTAAATCTTTAAGGGAGTGTGTCGCTTAAAATGACAAATAATCCACTTAATACAGTTTTTTTTTTAATTTACCTTAAAATTAAACAATAAAAACATACCTTCTATACTTACATTGAAAAAAAATTAAAGTTATGGAAGTAGTGAAAAACCACAAAAATCATCGTTTAAAATATAAACGTTGTTACCGCCTGAACGAGTAGCTAAAAACCGATGAAAAATCATATTTTAATTTGCTCTATGTAAATGTTTTCAAATATTTGTACGGTACGAAAGGGTTAACAAATCCCTCCTTAGAGTCCCTTTCTTAACGAACCTCACATTGCTGCCCAACCGGTTAGTGATATAGTTCGCCTGGTTAAATACTGTACAGAAAGGGGAGCTATAGCGAGGTATCATATAGAAAAGAGTCAGGTTAAGTACCTAAAATAGGTCAAAGTATGGTTATAAAAAAATGCTATTTTTTCCTTCGTAAGAAACCCACCTTAATCAAGTTTATAGTGGCCTAGGTAAGACATAATTCAAAAACAGCCCCATCTAATCTTGGGTTGATTTTGAATTACGATGGGTAATAAACTCGATTAATAGGAATAGGTTGGCATCAACGTTGTGTTTATCTTATAATATTATACGGGGATAGGTAGCATTTCTGATTTAATTTTATATGTACTTCGAGGCGGCTGTCGCATATTTTTATTAGTATTGTATTATATATTTAACAATAAATACTGACATTTGTTTTGCGAAGGAATAAAAACTATGCCATTAAAAAGGTAACGGTCGAAACTAGGACTCGAATCCAGATCATCCTGTTTTACCGGGACTGGGTCTATACCAATTGAGTTGTATTTTCGGTGTCTTTTTTTCTTTCATGTGTCATTGAGATTTGTTAATATGATGTCAATGATGAATTATTAAAACGAAGTTTATAAGTTTCAATGAGTTATTCCGATAGATTGTATATCTCTTAGTTTCATGTCGCATTACGGAAATGACCTTGCGAACTGTAAATATTTGGGCCGATATATCAAATTCAGACAGAAAAAGAAGCAGTGGAAATTTAATGACGCCTGAGCTCACCATTCGAGAAATATTGCTGCTTCATCAAACTGATTTACCAGATGTAAAAAGGAAAACTTTTCGTTCTTTAAATGTCTTTACATCATTTCATTAGTGATTTTCTCAAGTTTTCACAAATAAAAATAATGTTTATTGTAATTAAATGATACAATAATTTTATATTTTCTATTCCAGATTGCATATCTCCAGTTATTAGTGTGGCGGTTCGTCGCCTATCCTATTGGTAGTTTTATCGGATATGAAAAAAGTGAAGAAAAAATCCCTCTTTTCTATATATATTTTTCCCTACATCTAAAGGTATTTCATCATATCACCGCACCAGAGATTAGCAACCTAGAAACAAGAAATAATTCGGCGATTCATTAAAACGTTTGTGGCAGAAATGTGGTCTCAAAAATAGCAAAAATCATAATTTACGGAAGAAACTGTTCGTTTTTTTTTTAAATATAAAAGTAACTAGAAGTTTTTATTTATTACATATATCCATCTCACTAGATGTGAAACACCTATGTTGACATGGAAATTTACAGGAGTGGTTGTTCAGCTAGCATATTTAAATGACAAATAGATTAATAGATTACAATTTGATTGTTTTTTTCGAAGTATACATAAAATATTAAGAATTTAGAAGCTGGCAGGCTTATTGGAGTTGATCAATGATCTTACTTTTAAAGGGACGTTTGTTTTGCGCGTTACTATAACCTGAATATTATTAATTGTTATTGTGTTTGCAAGTCCTGCAAGTATTCTATTTTGTTACTAGCGTGTTGGCCATTGCACCCAACCGAGTAATTAAATAATATTTAATTTAATTACTCGGTTATATAATTTCAGTAATTAAATCATAACTTAAAAAACGATAATCGAATTAAAAAAAAATTCTGTTTATTCTTGCTAAATAGTATTCCGTACAAATGCGGCATTAAAAAATCTCCCTAGTCGCTGCGCACACGGTCCCCTAATAGATTTCCGAGGTTTGAACGCACGGCACCATTTCTCGTCGAAGCTTCACGAATATATTTTGTATGAACTATTTCTTAGGACAGAAAGTCCTATAGTCGCTGAATTCATAACGCACATACGCAATTCATTTCGGATACCCTCTCGGACAGTACTACCTATACCAACGAGCGTAATTTTTTATCACGAAAATTAAATAGAGCGCCGTTTAAAGTGTTGTGAAAATATGATAGATTTTTGTATTATTTTATTATCTTTTTTATGGGAGTTCACTGCACAAAAGCACTTTAGAGAAAACCGCCACTGTCAGTTAGCTATATTTCCTTAGTGTTTCAGCTACACGCACATATTATAAAAAGTAGCAAGCTTAATAGAACTAAAGTTTTAAATGAGGTTTGCATAAAGTTTAACGTTTCTCTCGGCCTAAGGCCAGGTGCCTTCAAACGTGTCCAGTTACAAGGCGCTTACGATAAGACTATTTATGTATTCTGTAATTGGATATCAACCCGACGCACGTTTATCGTTTGTAAACATGCAGAAATTATCCACAGTGCCTAATACAATAAAAAACTACGATTCGACATTGAAGAAGGTCGAATGAGAATGAAAAAATCTGGTTAAATTGCCTCACAGCAATTTCTAGGCATAAATTTTCGTTATGAACCTATTATTCAGCACAAGGAAATTGCGGTGGTTGGAAAATAAATTTTACAATAATTTTATAAAACATATTCAAACTTTTTTAAAGATTGTATAACGAGAAATGTATAGAAACAAACATAGGAGAAAGAAGTTTTTTAGACTCATCTTTGAAATTTTGCATTTTTACTTGAAATTGTTGTGTACAAAATTCCGATTTTAAAAATAATTACAAACGTTAAGTTATAAATCGCCAAATGTCTCTAACTAAGACTAGCAAATATTGAGACCTGGGGTCATGAAATCTGCATAACTTTTCTGTTTATGATTTATAGGCCAATGAAACCATTTTCGCCAAATTTCAGCTTTGAAAAACCATTAAGCTGGAAAAATTTTTGCAATATTTTTAATTTTTATTAATGTTTTTAACAAAAGTGGAAAAAAAACATAAATACATTAATATGTTGATAGATTAAATTTAACATATCTCTTGGTTCCAAATCGACGCATCGATTAAATAAAGTTTGCAACTCGAAGGACACACGAATATTAAACAACAGATATGTCTGAACGTTCTTGCAAACTTGTTAAAGAGATGGAACAATCTATTCAAGTCGTATTTCTTTGTTAGAAATGGTAAATAAGAACGACTGGTGAATATCGGATAGTTACAAGAAATTTTAAATTACATTTTTTAATATTTTCTGAATTATGAGCCAAAACTGCTTTTATTATTATTCTATATTTATTATGGTGGAATGTATTTCTTAATAGATTTAAATTCTTAGGAGGTTAGGTTTAAGACAAATGAGCTCCATTTTAAAAAGCAAGGGTTCGCATTAGGATGGTGAAAGATTTCACTAATGAAGAGACTCTAATATAATTTTGACCTAAAACTAAAGTTAAGAATTAAAATGATCAACTAGAAGAGTTACAACTACAAAATTAACCTACCGAAAATTCAGCGGAAGATCGATGGAATACAAATTAGAAGAAAACCCCAAACCTCGTGGCTTCTAAACCTACGTGACTGCTACAATATTAGTTCCCCGGAGTTGTCCTACTGACTTCAGATAGGTCCGTATTGTTCTTTAATTTCTGGCACGTGGCAGTTAGAAAACGTATTTTCTAGCTTTTGCTGTGGGCTTAATATAAAATGATCTTAACCTGAACAAATGGGGCAAAGACCGACGGAAATGGCAAATAATGCTGTCACGTTAATTTGCGAAATAAAGGTTTCCGTATTCCCTTGCGAAATTGCGAAACAAATAGGCTAACTTTAAACCAGTCAAATTTCCCATTTGTTTTGACATAGATATCTATTATTTTATAGGCTGATTTTCCATTTTATGTTGAATGCCCGCTTCCGTTGAACAATGGATAACTATCCGAGAAATTTTGTTGTTACAATTTCAGCAGCCGAAGCGAGCTTCGCACCCTCAATAAAAATAGCTTATTTATACCGGATGAAATATTTCACCCTGGAAGTGGATGATTTCATAGCAACATTAAGCAAAACTGATTAAATATCTTAGCCTTATTTTTGGCAGACCAAATGGAAAATTATTCTGTTGTTGTTTAATGTCATAATGCCTAGTTGAGCCTACTGTATACGTACAAAAAAAAACAGCCTTGGTTTTTTACAAACATAGTTCTCTAACACGAAAAAAGTCTGGAAATAGTGTGAATGTTTCTTCATAAGATCCTTGACCTATAGATTGTTCATACTGATCTAGCATATTTGAAATTGTAAGTGCCGTTGACATATTTAAAGTTTCAGAAGTAAGGATAATTAATATGTAAATATTAATAACAGTGGTAACAAAGAGGTGCCTTGGGGAAGGCCTACAATATATCTTAAGTATATCAAACACCTGCGATATAATGTACGACATTATGTACCTACTCGTACATTCAAAGCAAAAAATATTTTCATTTGATATAACCTTTAACTTATGAAATATAGACACAAAATAACGATGTGTCTAAGTATTGTAATACATTATCCGATTAACTAAAATGAAAAAGGGTAATTTTTTAAATTGCAAAAAAAATCTGTTTCTAATCATCCAAAGCTTTATCAAGAACATTATTTTAGAAAAGTTTTTTATGCTAATAGCTTATACTTTGCTTTCTATTGTCTGGTGTCATGTGTTGAGAAAGAAAACTAACCCCTATATTCAAACCAGGACTGCCATAAAGCTTTGTTAAGAAAAAGTTATGGAAATTGTAATAAAAATATTACAAAAGACGTTCGTTCAATTTTTTAACAATTTTTACCTCCTGCGTGAACATACTGGACGAAAATGTATCTGTAGGGAACTGCTTCTCACAAAGCTATGTCAATAATAATATGCAAATTGCAACCAGTAACAATATTCCAGCACATATGGCATATAAACAATAACTGATCGCCATTGTTTTCTGCTGAAAATTGGAAGGCTTTCAACACTGCAATGTGCTAAACAATGACCTTCACATATATAGCGTTGCCAGCAAGATGGGGAAACTGGGCCACTAAATCAAAAGCTTCCAACCCTTAACGGTCGCTTAAACCCTGTTTCGTTAAGGGTGAAATCGGCCTTTTCGAAACGTGGTATTGTATGAAAAGTTGACCGATTCTGGTTGGTATACATTACCCGGGCAAATATATTAGTACTTGTATGTCTTTAGCAATGGCGTCCGGTCTTTTTATTACTGGTCCAACTTTCATTTTAATTTTGATATCAATACCGCTCCTATGATTTGTCTGTACCTGCTTGTAGGCGTAGGTGCAAGTAAACCATTGTAAGAAACGTTTGAATATATTTGTGCACACCGATAGTGATTCCAACTAGTTCGATCTAGTTGGGAACACCCGACCGCAGTCCCCTCACTAGTCCTACGATACAGTGCACCACCCCATAAGCAAGAATCTATTTGTTCTGATTCATCCTCCTTTAGTTCCTTTTATCAATGCAAGGTGACGTAAGTGTCATGAGCAAGATTAAGAAAGGGACGCTTAGATGGTTTGGGCATGTAAAGCGAATGAACGAAGAAAGGAGTGTAAGGAGAATATATGAAGCGAATGTAAATGGAAGAAGAATCAGGGGACGCCCGAGGAAGACATGGCACGATCAAGTGAATCAAATACTTGAGTCGGGCCATGTCAGAAGTCGGAATAATAGAAAAGAATGTATGAGACGATATATGAATGTGAATGAAGCAAGAAGTGTATGCCAAGATCGAGTTGTTTGGCGGTCCGTCCTCTCTGCCTACCCCTGCGAGGAAACGGCGTGATGGTCAATTTGTTATCATCCTTTAGATTCGTATGATTTTGAAAAGATTATTTATCAAGTGTGAAAAATTTACTCTGTACGTACGTAGGTACTCATAAAATGAATTTTGTTTTTTTTTTATTTCTTTTTATTATGTCGTATTTATGCAGTACATAGACCGCACGCTACTGATGTCTAGTTAAATATGTTGGCAAGCCGCTTTCCAGAATACATTGCGATCGATCGCAGTTTTCCAACACGGCAGAGTTGTTTCAGCAAAAACCAACGGCCTTGTATTAATTAACATTAAGCGATACTTTACGCCACGAAACAGGCCATATTTTCTCCCTATTCATGCGACGTGTGCAGCAAAATTACACGCCAAAGCTTTTAATGCTAGCGTACCCATGCAATAACGTTCGGGCGCTCAAGGGGTAGAAAAACCCGATATAATGTTAAATATTCAACTGCACTTAAAACACCTCACCTAACAATAATTCTTATTTTTTTCATCAATTTAATATAACGTAATTAAATATTTTGTAAATGAAATCCTCATCACGGAAAATCCCAGTGAGGATAACATTATTTATTATTTTGTTATAAAAAAAAGAAGATAATAAAACATTATTGTTATTATTAAATTATTAATGCACTTAAGGTGCAATGCGAAGTAATGCAAAATCATATGTTTTGATTTGAAAATTTGATGCTTTAATTAAATGCTTGGCTTACGCTAATCAAGCAGTTTTTTGGATTAGTATTTTTGTAAGAAAACTCAGAAAAGATAAATAAGATAAAGTACTTGGTAATAATATTAGAATCGAAGACGACTCTTGAAGAAAATGCCGATTTTATTGGAAAAAAAATGGCCAAAAAGGTTTCTTTCCTTGGAAGAATTGGGGAAAATTTCAATAAACAAACAAGGTTACTAAATTATTAAACAATTGTTCCTCCATAGATGTACTACTGTTCCAGTGTTCTCTATCTAAGTAATGTAGGTAGCTTAAAAAAACTCAAAATAATAGAGAATAGAGCGACGAGACAATTTTTAATTGTAATAAATATAAACCAGTAAAGAAAATGCTCACGGAATTAGATATACTGACCGTTAAAAGTTTTTAACAATTTATTACCACCTTACTCTAGAGACAAACCACATTACAATAAAGACTTCCACATACACCATACAAGACAAAAAGTCGACATTAGACTAAAAAAAAATAAACAAATCCCAAACACAAAATTCTTTACTGTGTGAAAGCAATAAAATGTATAGTTTACTTCCCAGTGAAATAAAAAATGTACCTAGATTAAACATATAGTAAGATTTAATATGTATTAGAAGTAAGTAATATGTAAATTAAATTATTAAATATGTAAGTTTATATTGGACCACATGAAGATGTTAAGTTTAATAAGTAAATTAATTAAATTAAGATTAGCCTAGAAAAAATAAAGTATCAGACTTATAAAAAATACCCTACTTACGAACCCCTTTTCGGAAACTGTTTTATTCACAGAGAACAGAATACGTCAGTGGTTTTATTGTATAATGTGGAAAACTAAGTTTTTAGAGAATTATGGGAAAACATTTCGATATTTGTGCCTTAACTAGACGAAATAAAATAAAACGTACATTTTAACGAAGTTTTTTTTTGCATAAATCAAAACAGGCGGTAGCGGGAATTTCAACTTTATCGCCATCCGCGTGAGGAGTCCGTGGTTTCGTTCGAATTTTACGAATTGGATCCCCTTAATGTCAAGCGATTTGTTGCAAACCCAATGGCTAATTAAATAACCTTCGTTTCTTTCAATTAATTTAAAAAAAACATATGGTTTAAGGGGGAGAGGGATGTCGGAGAGGAATTATTTATTATTTCGAAATACTAATAGTATTATTACGCAATACGATAAACATAATGTTTTTAAATAGAAAAATATTAATTTAATATTTTGTAAACTTACGTAGGCTTAGCATTTATCAAAATCTAATAAGAAATATTATTTTTTCTGACCGTCCTATTTTATGTTTTACAAAATATTTAAAATATGAATATGATTTTTAAAGTGGAGAAAAATATTTTTAATCCTTTCGCGTTACGTTTTTGTAAATAAACTTAACCAAAAATGTGTAATCCGGATTAAAAAAAAAAAAAAAACATTAAAGTTACGTAGTGTTTATGAAAAAATTAAACTACACACTGTTCTTTTTTTAAATTTATATTAACGGCATGTTAAATAAAAACCTTCACAGCATCATTTAAGCGTATTCAACTTTATAAATGCTTTTGTAAAAAATGCGTAGGACGGTCAATAATATATACCAATATATAACAATAAATGTGTAATATTTCTGATTTTTTTTTTTTGATAAATGCTGAGCCCATGCAAATAAAAAAAAACGTGATTAATATTTTTCTCTTTAAAAACATGTAAAAACATTTATGGCAAAATAATATTATCATTATTTTGAATTAATAAATAATAACTCTCCGATGTCCCTCTCCCTGTTAAACATTTTGGTAGTTTTGGAAATTCGTTTTTTTATAGCTGATTGTATAAATGACGCTGGTAGATGAAAACAGTTGCCTAGCCAGTAACCAAGAAATTTCAGATAAATACCTAAAACTATGCAAATTAAATGACAACAAAGCTCATTGTTTGAAAGATTTAGTTGCTTTAGAAGGAGATTTATGCTTTATGGTTAATTATTCAGATCGTTGAGATTATGTTTGACTAATTTACAGTTCATAATGAGCAATTAACATTAACCCGGGAAGACTAATAGTTTTGACTAACACTGCATGCATTTTATGCTGTATCTCTCTAATAAATTCGCAGATCGCGCTAGTTCTTCCTGCCATCTTAGTAGCCGACAAAGGCTTACAGGGTGTGACCGCGCTACGGGGGTATGTACCGCCATTTTCTATAGACGACACCCTTGTTAGTCCATTCTGCGGAGAACACAGGGTATTTAAATGTGTCAATTGTACCAAAGCTTAATAAATTTTATGTTTTATACGAGAATTAAACTTTCAAAGTTAGTTGTAGCAGAGAACGAAAAAAAAATTATTCTCGTTTTCTTAATTTTTTTGTGATTTTTGTTACCGCTAATTTTTTACTGAACATGTTAGAGCCTAAAGGATATTATCTTTTTTTTTAATAAATAATATAAACAGCACGCATAATTTTATTCTCAATCCTTTATGTTATGTTGTTTTTATAAAATAAGATACATATTTGAGACCATGTATTTTGTGAGGGTGTTAGTCAAATTGACAAATGATTAGACTTTGAGCATAAAAATATGATTATTCTTCCAGAGTTAAAACAGTAGGTACCTACTTATCACATACCTAGCTCAAAGCATTACCAAAAATTTATTTGTCCTTCTGGACTTGGAAAACTTTAAAAACCGGTTAACAGTTTAAAATTGAAGGCTATCCTGTAATTAGGTAATGAATGATATCTATCTATACATATAAAAATCTGTCTGTCTGTCCTCGATTTTCTCGAAAATTACTCGACGGATTTCGCTGAAAATAGCACAGTTTGTTTTTATTAATGCCGGGAAGGTTTAGAGCGTAGTTTGAAGGTTACCACTCGGATATACCGCTCTGGTTAGCCACAGATTACATATTCAAAAGAAGAAGGTTTGTTTGGGTAGAATATTTTCAAAGTGGAAAACACAAGTAGGTACCTACTTAAGAACTTTATTATTTAGATATATTTTGAAAAAAATAT
The DNA here is from genome assembly GCA_022606495.2 of Halesus radiatus. NCBI lineage: Eukaryota > Metazoa > Arthropoda > Insecta > Trichoptera > Limnephilidae > Halesus > Halesus radiatus. The sequence continues at coordinate 117,390 of JAHDVE020002958.1, read as the reverse complement.
GTGTTTGGAATGAAATAAATTATTCAAATGAACGTTTCTTTGTTTCATTGTTCAGATACGGTAAGTCGTGACAATTATTACTTTCGTCAAATCAATTACGACACCCAAACGACAATTCACAACTTCATAACATTATTATTAAAAAAAAAGATCCCGATTTAGCACGGGTACACATCAACTAGTTTTTTAAAAATAAAATTACAGTATTCAAATCTGAATAAAGTTTTGATACATAGGGTTACGTAGAGATTGTGGCAGCGTTTATAATTAAGGACAAACTACCCTGAAATGAATACCTAACTGCATGGTAGTCCATACAGAGATAAGAAATTCTCTAGTCTATTAAAGGTCAGAAGTGTGCACGCGATGAACTGAGTGCGATTTAGTTTCAGTACATCTGTATAATATGTAGAAGCTGACATTTTACGTTCCAACCCTCGTGAAACCCCGACATATGGGCGACAACAATGATTTGGTGGAGATAAAAGGAGAAATGATAATTTATGTACCGAAGTACGCTACAAGCACAGTGGAAACTTCATTCGCCACTCAAATATGTACATAACAATCACTATGGAACCGGTACGACGGCGACTTTAGTTCCTGGGGAAACTGTTTTGGGGTGGGTATTTGTAAAACATTTGTATCGTTAACGATGTTCGCTAATTTATAGTCTACATATCGTCTTATTTCGCTTGAGTGACTCTGCGTTTGACAAATTGTTTGCCTAAAACAGTGATGTGGTACGAGACCGTGAAATTGAGGAGCTAATCTTTTAACGCGCGTTATGGTAAACATTATCCGCAATTTTGACAGTTCTAATAATAGATGGGTTTCACGCTCAGCACATTAGACCGGAATAGTTGACAACTTTTTCTATTGAGAACCTTGTTTGGAAGTGTTGAGATTTTGTCCAAGAAAACGTAGCAATAATCAATCACAAGTAAGAAGGTGGAAAATAAAACTTATGTAACAATACCCGCATCTGGACAGCCGGGTTAATTTTATTCGAAACCAATACTATGTTTTGTGATACCTCGGGTAAGGTTCGGAAGCGGTTTAATGAAGGGGCTGTAAGAAGAGATACGTTAATGCGGGTCTTGAAGAAGCTAGAATTAAATGAGGGAGGATATACAAAAACTGGTATCTTCCAGGTGGCTCTTTTGTTATTTGTACTTTATATTTGATTATTTATACCCCTAGTTTATTCTAAATTGTTCATATGGTGACTCTGCTCTTCATGAATGGGTAATTTAAGTTAAAAATTTAATGTGTTTATATAAATAGTATATCTGTTATTTTCTAATTATATTAGGTTGGGTTAGGTAGCGTAAAGCGCACTTGAGGTGAACCTTCACAAAATTGCGCTATAGAAATTAACTCTCATTATTATTATTATTCCAGATCCGCTATAGACTATTATTTATGCTGTGTAATTATAATTTATTTTTTTACTTATTTTTCTCATTACTTTGATTTAAAGTTTAAAAAAAATTGATAATAACTATTATTATTCAATTTACGGTTTTATTAAAAAAAATCTGCTGGGTAATTATTATTACGCGTGATAGCTGTTTCGTCTTTCGAAGGCATTATCAAACTGTGGCGAAGTCACCAACAGACGATGTATTTATATTATCAGTAGGTACTTATAAAGAAACTCGTGAAATGTTTTCATTTTTATTACCATTGCTCTTCTTAATTTCCAAGTAAAATGACGGTTATTTCACTGTACTGCATAAGAGTTATTCTTAATTAAGTCAATATTATTTAAATTTGACTAAAAATCATCAGGATGGTTATCACTGACTTTTCGAAATTAACTTTAATTTAAAATGCAGGGTTTTTTCCACTGGATTTTTTCCACTGGCATATGGCCTATAATTATCTCGGGTTGAACATGTCTAGAAGTGGCGAACGAATTATATTCATTCTTTATTTAATAAATTAGTGTTTTATTTAAAATAGCATATCATAAACTGTATAAAAAATTTACATTTTATTAATTTAATAAATTTTACACAATAAAAACATACTTTCAAAGCTTATATTAAAAAAAATTGAGAGAGAAACTTCATTCGAAATTAAACACAAATTCATTTTCAGAATACAAAAATGGCTACCGCCGGAACGAGTAGCTAGAATCCTCTTTTTTTTAATAGCGCGAAAAATCAGTTATGCCAACTACTTTAAAAAGAGAACCGCCAATTTTCATTCGCTTCTAGATAGGTTGGAAACAATTCTGATATCTATGTATTTTTAAATGTGCTTTTAAATTTCGCCTATTGTAAGCATAGCTATTTCGTGGTGACTAGAATAATTTGTTCAATTGCCATGAAATGCTCGTCTGAAGAATGTTTCAGCTACACAAAGAGATATTTCAAATGTGTAATAAAAATAAAACATTCAGCCAAATTCAATATGAAATTTCATATTAACAATATATTACTGGAATATTCCAATTTGGAACACTACTTCTGACGGCATAGTTGTATAGTTGTATAGTTGAACTAAACCCGTTCCTGAAATATAATCTTCCGTAGGCAGGGTACACAAGTATTTTAGGGAAATAAGATACCGAACCTCAAACAATGGAAGCTTTTATCAAATTGCTGGGAGAATATTAACCAAATACATGACGTAAGATCAAAGTTACATAATCATATAATCGTATGGTATTAATATGATACTATTATATAATAAGGTATGTTAATAATCTAATAATCTATATACATAAAAATCAATGTAAGTTTGTTTGTTTGTTTGTCGTCGATGTTCTCGAAAATCACTCGGCCGGTTTCGCTGAAAATAGTACACTTTGTTTTTATTAGTGCCGGGAAGGTTTAGAAAGTAGTTTGAATGAAATCCAATATGTAAAACTGTTGCTATAACGTTTTAAAATTTGTTTGAAAAACATTGTACCCGCCATGTTTTATTTAAGTTAGCCCATAGATATAATACTCTGGTTAGCCACAGATTGCATATTCAAAAGAAGAAGGTTTTTTGGGTAGAATATTTTCAAAATAGAAAACACGATTAGGTACCGACTTAAGAACTTTATCATTTAGCTATAGTTTGAAAAAAATAAACGTTTGGAATGAAATAAAATATTCAAATGAATGTTTCTTTATCTGAAGATAGTTACTTTGGCCGTAAAATCAATTATTGTACCCGAGCAAGGGCGGGTACACATCAGCTAGTATACAATAAATCTTTAAGATAATTCGTGTACATCGATAAATAGGAACATGGGAGATAGGCCACAAACCCATCGAACCCATGAAACCGCACGTACAATATTGTTCACCCATACTATTGCAAATCGCATCTACACACAGCGGCGCACAAAACGCACAACGTTCATTGGTTTCGCCGCTTTGATAGTCCGTGCAGTTTGGTCGTAGCTGGGCTTCTTGAGATCTTTACGATTAAAATAAAAACAAAGAATGATAATAATATTTACCACTTTGAAAAAAAAAATGGCCGCAGTAATTTAATACACGAGTTGTCGTTTTATAAGTAATATACTGGCTTCAACCAGGTAACTACCCAGGTACAGTCTCCTGATGCCCCCACCGCCCCTCCAAGTTACTCAATCTCGCGGATGCGTTATATGATTAGACCTTCCAAATAGACTGAACAAAAGAAAGGGGTTCGTAAAGGGCAGTTCACACGAATACCAGACTACCCCCCCTGTAAAGAAAATAAAATCTAGATCGTTTATTTTTTCACGAAATGTATGAATAAATCCACAATATTATATGACTCAGGTATAAATACTATTTATAGCAATCTATAAAGAGGGGATTAGATCACGTTTTCAAAAAAAACGTAACAAAAAGTGAAAGGAGCCCAACTGACAGCAACAATAATAACAAAGCTTGCACGTGCGTTCAAAGTTACGCTAGACAACCTACAATGCGTCAACAATTTGCAGATAAAAATAGGACGGGTTTAAATGGTTTTAAATGAAACGCCAAGATGAAAGGAAAAATTTTGCGTTAAAAAAACAGTATGATTGAAACGAATTTTTTCGCCATCAATTAGAAACTGCAGGTGTTTAAAAATTAGTGGCAGGTGCTTCCTGAAAGCAGAAGGCTTTACATCATATTCTAAAGTAATTTAATATCTGAACTTGTTACTTTTTGAACACATAACGAGATAATTCCGTGGAAATGTTTTTATTTGTATTTTTGCAATGTACGTGTGGAAGAAGTATTTTATTAGATGTTAAAAAAAAAACAAACAAAAAAAAATATGTCGAGGAAACGTGCACTTTCAGCAATTAAAAAAATAAATAAATAAAAACGTAAAAATAAATAGAATTATGCAATTTTTCCAATCCATTGTCTACCAGATTCAGAAATCAAACATATTTTTTTATAAAAAAAGTATTGCTAAAATAATGAGAAAAATACATGTTTTAAAAAATTTCTAGAATTTGTTGACAGACTGTACTCCTTATTTTATATACCCTTCCACATTTTGAAACTTTTTTTAGACCTTGAAATATCCCAGGTCATTGGGGGTTCTGTACTCGCACCAGGACTTGCACAATTGTGCAGTCGTGAATGCAGCGGAGCTCTGTGGAGCGAATATAATGAATATTTTATTGTGGAACCTCCGGACCTCACAAAGGGTACAATGGGCCCTGGTCGTGAAAAGAACTGCACAAAAACGATGAATACACCCAGGAATATCTTTAGGAAGGGACTACTGTGCAATCATAGATCATCAAAGTACTGCCTAAGGGATTTTGTTCCTTTTTGATATCTGTAGTATACACATTTTTTTTAAATAAGACAATATTTGAAAATCTCCTACTACCATCACAGTAAGCGGAAGATGTTACTTCTATTTTACAAGGTATGAGTCGCAACGACCGGTGTCTCTGTAAAGTTTATTTTTTTAAATAGCTTCTTCAGAAGTTAGTATGTTTCACTAATCTTACATGAACGTATACGTATTTCGGGATTTAAAAAAAATTAATTAGTATGAAACTTACTTTCAGTGGCGTAATTTTTTTTTAATGAAAGAATATGTTTTTTTATTTGCCCTTGGTCTATCTCAAGTTTCTTCAGAGTAACAATGTAATCACTTCACTCTATTGAAATATTGCAACTGCTTCCTTTTATTTGAGTACAATAAAAGAATTTTGCATTTTGCTCCAATGTTGTAAGCTTCCTTTTGCAAATGTCTGTTATACTGAACTGTAACGCGTCCTAAGATATATTTTAAATGGTGACGGGATAAATCAACACACGTATGAATCAGTACACTTTTTAAAAATAATGCAAAATCATTAAAAGCACGAAAAAAAACTTGTCATCAAACCTAATCTAACTTACCTAATTAATATACACATACTTGTATAATATTACTTTTTTTTTACCAAAAAACTTCTTTTTTTCCAATTAGATTAGGTGAGGTTTAAGGTTTGAGGTTTTCGGGCTAGTTTTTTTTCGTACTTATAATGAGTTTATATCACTTTTTAAAAGTGTGACGATACATACATGTGTTGATTTATCATGGAACCACTTAAAATTGTATATATCAAGCGTTCTCATGTATCTCTTAACTGTATTTTTACACTGTGCCTTTTTTATATGAATACCGCACAAGAGTCCCAACTGCTCCCAACCGTCTGGAGCCAGTGAGACTATGGCATTCCCAATTGGGGAATGTTGTGAGGCTGAAGGTATTTGGGAGGGGAAGGAGAAGGAGAAGAGGGAGGTGGGGAAATACCTGGATATTCAGATCTGGTCACCAAACATGGCTAAAGGTCATTTCAAGCAACGTTTCAATTCTGAATGGTGGTCTTTCACCAGGGCGATACTGAGAGTATCTTCCACTCTGGAACGTGTGCAAATATACTATATATTATTTTTAAATTAATTAATTGTGAAACAGCACAAATTAATTAAATAAAATTTACTTGCGCACGCCGGGATGCCTATTTCTAACTGAGACTGTTTTTTTTACTGTAAGCTTTTCTAAATAGTTATTAGGCGATTTAATAGGGAGGGCCGGCCCTGAGCCAAAAGCCACCTAGTGTAAGTAAAATTTTGGCGTAATTTGTCTTTGTCAAACTCAAAACCAGAGTAACGTCAAAATCGCTAACGACGATCCTGTCAACCTGTGAAGTAAGAGAGGGAAAGTACTACAGAAATAATCCTGTGGTCCTACTAAATCCGCTGAACCCATACTATTTGTCGACACGATGGAGGAATACGTACGTGAGCTGCAAAACAGAACTAACGCGCACTTTGATTATCGCGCTCTCCGCGCCTGTGGGATTTTATGGGGTTTAAAAAAAATATACCTATTAGGTATATAAGTGTTGGGCGCGCTAAGTAATAATTACTGTAATTAATAATATTTGAATGATTTGTATAACGCCGTTTTAGTGAAAAATAACGTTAATGGCGCTGTGTCAGCTGGTATTATCAGCGCCTTAGTACCTTGACAAGTCGGCGCCCGAAGCGGACTGCTCCAATTGCGCCAGCACAGAACCGGACCTGGTAATAGATAATGAACAAATAAATCGTATATATAAATACGCATATGTGACTACAAAGAAACCGTTGAACACAAAGTTTGGTTGTGATTTCATATGTGCTTTCATTGCTTTCAAAATAAACGTTAACGACGGCAGAAATACCTCTTCAATTTTGGAATTATTCGAATCACTCTTTCGATCAATCACCACATATTTATCCCCTCGCCGAGGAAATGACAGAATACATAATCCCGGCCTCCGGACGCTGCGAATCTCAACATTTTACCCGGATTTCGTAAAGCGGACATGTTTTTCGTTTATCGAACATGATCTTCGCAAATTCAAAGTGATTCCTGGATCAACGAATTCGATGATAAATGATTTGTGATAAACACTTTTAACCAGATGTAGACGGCCTCCATGATCGCGTGGTGAAGATCCTCAATTATGAATCCAGAGGTCGCGGGTTCAACTCCCGGCGTGCGTAAGTAAATTTAATTGGATTAATTCGTGTTATATGCAGTAGTCTGTGCCTCGTTCCGGAGTGGTAGATATTTGAACCAATAATAAATAAAACAATTATTCAGAAACGAAATTTTGCTTGTAATTTATTTAACCGTGTTTAGTGACCAGATGTGAATAGCCCGGTACTACTTCCCTCAACTTCCGCTATTCTTCATATCCTTCCCATTTGTAGCCCCACTGGCTTTAGAGCCATTGGGATTATTATGAGAATTTCACGTTAAAAAAATAAAACAATAAAAACACAATCCCCTTTAATATCCACTTATGACAAACCTTCGTCGATTCGGCTATGAGATTTTTTTAAAAATACATACAACGGACTAATCATTTCTAAAAATTTTATTACCATGAATTTTGGTATTTAATTAAGTTATCTGTGTATCTATATAAGAATACTATATCTGTATTGAAACCTGTTGATTAAAAGAGTGTTCAATGTTCGGAAAAAAAATCAGTACTCGTTATGTGAAAATAGTAAAAATACCAAACACAAAGTTTATTTTTAAACAAAATAATTATTATTCATTTGATAATAAAGTATTTACCTATCTATGAAAAAAAAAACTTTCCTGCATCTTTTTAAAATTATTTTATGAATACCGCAAAAGAGCCCCAACTGCTTCCAACCGTCTGGAGCCAGTGAGACTATGGCATCTCCAATTGGAGAATGTTGTGAGGCCGAACGTATTGGGGAGGGGAAGGAGAAGGGAGAGAGGAAGGTGGGGAAATACCTGGCTATTCATATCTGTTCACCAAACATGGCCAAAAGCCATTTCAAGCAACGTTTCAATTCTGAATGGTGGTCTTTCACCAGAGCGATACCGAGAGTATCTTCCACTCTGAAATTCTAAATCTAATTTTTTGCAATATCGCGCCCGATAGAAAAACGCATGTGTTAAAAATGACCATCTTCGTCAATTCAACGACGCGCATGCTCAAACACGCTGTTCTGTTAATCCATCAAATCGATGCACGGAAAAGGTACAGCAATCCCTTCGCACGCATCCGACTTGCCCACCGTTTTTTCAGAAAACATTTAGCAAAGGATCGAACAACAAGCTAGAATTAAGGAAAGGACAGTCGGACGGTCGAGCCTTTCGATGCGGTGGCTTCAGTTAGTACTGTGCAAACCAGTTGTGTGGATACACTATTAGTGCTAGATGCCATTCGAGAATACAGAAAGTTTTTAAAAACATTTGTCAATGCATTATAAAATACGGCACAAAATAAAGCGTTTCGGCGTAGTCGATCCGACGAAGCAAAAAATAAATGAAATCTATGGATAAAATCCAGGTATTACTTAGAACACGTGTCATTTTGAACAAGGTTCATGTTTTTTCCTCATTGACTTGTTTACTCTAAATAAATTGCTACATTTTGGGAAATAACGAATCAGGAAATAAACATTTATTTTCCTATAAAATATAAAAGACATTCTATTAAATCTGATTAACAAAGCTGAGTGATTTAAAAAAATAAATACGAAAACATGGAGAAGCTTCAGGGGATAGGCGAATAAACGTCTTTGTAATGGCATTATATCTGAAATAAACATTTTAATTCTGTAGCCAATATATTTCTTTAAATAAGGCAAATACAGTGACTGCCATTGTTTTTGTATTTTTCAGAAAAATAAAACAACAAAGTAAGCTTTCTTCGTTCACTTATCATAAAAATAATGTCCACTTTATTTCAGTATACATAGATGCTTTAGAGCAGGGATGTGCAGACCACGGCATGCGGTCCAATGGCACTTGGAGTGCGGCCCTTGTCCGTATTTCACATAGTCACAAACGTAAGACTCGTGTCAAATAAATTTATTTGAACAAAATTACCAAATTAATATCCAATTTCGAGGAAAGGTTTGTCTATTTTAAAAGGGTTAAGATCACATTAGATTTATTGAATAACCCTTTTGGAATTGTAGTTGGAAATGTGTTAGTAGAAGAACAGCTGGAGATAATGGGGAATCTGAGTTCATTTAAAAAATATATATTAAAGATAAGATAGTAAAACAAACATATTCGTACAATTTTACCATACTTTACACAGCGTTCCATTCAAATTCGTTACTAAAAAATTCACCCGTACTGGCGTACGTAGCGGGTCCGAAATGAATTCCACATGTGTGTCTATGGGGCTTTTTCTCCTAAGAAATATTTCATACATTGTAATTCTCGTGGACCGTCGGCGGGAAAACGCGACGATCGTGCAATCCTTCGGAATCGGTTATATGAAGATTTGTTAACAACAAATTTGTACGGAATAGTATTTTGCAAGAATCAAAATATTTTTTTTCTGTATTATCGTCTTTAAGTCGTTATTAAAATAAGTTATTTACAGAAAATGAAACTTTTTTGTATAAAAAAAATTAACAGTAAAGTTTCTTACGTAAATTGTGATTTTACGTAAAGTGTAAATTGTGTTTTTTTGTATTCATTAGCCACAGACGTTTCAATGAATTTCCGAGTTGTTTGTTGTTGCTGGGTCGATTTTTGATGAAATTCATTTAGATCTAGGGAAAGATATATATATAGTATGGAAGAGAGCATCATAGTATATTTTTTTTTATAAAGGTATTTTTTTTCTCACTTTTAAAATCTCCCAATGAGATAGGCCACGAACCGTTACTGGTAGGTACTGTGAAGGAAAGTACTACAGAAATAATCCTGTGGTCCTACTAAATCCGCTGAACCCATACTATTTGTCGACACGATGGAGGATTACGTACGTGAGCTGCAAAATGCCTCTAAAATCGTGAAAAATCAATTCCTTTAATGACCTATATTTCATAATGTAAAACAAAAATAAAAGCGTACTAGATATTTACTAAACCTTTAATTAAAAATATATATCATTTCGTTTGGATGGGTATTTTGGCCTCAAATCCAAAATTAAGTTATGTATGAAACAGGCAGCGTAGCCGTTCCCCTTAAAACGTGTCGTAAAAATATTGTTGAAACTAAATATTCAATATTTTTAAATAATAATGAATAACTGCTCCGATATGGAATTTTATAACGTGCCTTAAACAGATAAATGTTTCCAGTAAAATAATATTACAATATAAATATAAACGTCTTCTCTGCATTGTCCAAATCCACTTTTTGTCTATCCGTTCAGTGTTTAGTTTATCCGCTACGTTTCAATAAAGTTTACAATGCAAATTGAGCTTTTAGCTTGTTTTCTTGACAGGTAAAAGGTAGACATACCACTGAGTAACAAAGTGTGTTTCATTTGACATCCAATCATTGTACAGAAAGTGACAACATTGTCATTTTGTATTAATGGGAAGGTTTTACATTATATTATTTGTGATCGTCGCACGAACTCTACAGATTGTACTCGTAGATGTCTCTATAATGTAAATTTTATTAAGCCTTCGGGTGGATAACTTTGTCCGCTTAACCATAAAACGAGCTTAACTTACCAACTATTGAATTCATTGATTTGGAACAAGCGATGGAAATTAAGGTTCGAACTTACATGGGGACTAAGAATTATCTTGTAAAAATTGATTAGATTATGGATTTCTTTGGAAATGGTTTAACTACCCAGCTAAATAATCTATATATATATAAAAAAAATTTAAATATATTTAAAAAAATACTGGGTAGGGGTAGAGGTAGGGGTAAAGGTAGTGGTGGGGTTAGGGGTAGGGGTAAGGGTAGGGGTAGGGGTAGGGTGGGGGTGGGGATGGGGATGGGTATAAGGGGTAGGGGTGGGGTGGGGGTGGGGTGGGGTGGGAGGTGGGGGTGGGGGTGGGGGTGGGGGTAGGGGTGGGGGGTGAGGGTGGGGGGGTAGGGAGTAGGGGTGGGGGTAGGGGTGGGGTAGGGGTAGGGGTAGGGGTAGGGGTGGGGGTAGGGGGTAGGGGTAGGGGTAGGGGTAGGGGTAGGGGTAGGGGTAGGGGTAGGGGTAGGGGTAGGGGTAAGGCTAGACGTAGGGGTAGGGGTAACAGATCTCAATCTCAAAACTTTACAACACACCTTTCATAACTCCGGGCAATGCCGGGTACTTCAGCTAGTTCTATATATGGTATATTTGATCAATATAGCGTCTTACAGCCTGCAGCCTGCAGCTTGGATAATCCTATCTCCGATAGTAAGAAGGGAACCCAATAAAGGAGAAAATTATGTCCTTTTTTTTAAAAGTTAAATTTGAAATGACGCTTCTTGACTTATATTACATTCCAAACAAAAAAGCAGTGAAACTTTAATGATAAATATTCCAATAGATTATATAGGTAAACAGATTTTCTTCCGGCTTTGCTGGTTTTCAGTTTTTTAGCACATTATTGTGGAAATGACGCAGCGGGTTGAAAGTGGTAATGTTGGCCTAAAATTTCCAAACAGAAAAAATGTACCAATAAACATAATTTCCCCGAAGTTCACCCTTCGAGAGCTTTTCAAACAACTAGATTTTCTGCTTCACCGGAGCAAGATCATAAAGCCGAAATTTTTTTGTATTTTTTACCTACGTCGCTGTCAAAAAATATTGAGGCTTTTCCATTGGCTCCATTTTTAACACAGTCTTCAAGTTAGTCCCAACGGAAAACCCCGACATAATCAAGTGGCCCCAAGACTCGAAGATACTATTTTTACAGCCTTAGCAAGTTTTCAACCCTCACGGAGAAAAGCCCGTGATTTTTACTTAACACGATACAAACCTAATCCGAAGGTTTTGGGGCTTAGCATAAACTAAAGGATTAACAAAAACATGTTAACCAGACCTTTATATTATTAATTTAAAGTTAAATATTGTGATCCTTCAAAATCTTTGCCCCACCAATGTTTAGATAGATATTTTACGGCTCTTTTCAACGACCAAAACTAAGTTCTGTTAGTTTTCATTTACGGAAGACATTTTTACTAGCGGAATGTCATTCTAATTTTTTTTAATGTTGTCAACAGTGGCGGTTCATAGTATAAATCATTGAGAGTTCAACATTAAAGCGATTTAAAAAGGAAAGAATATTGGCTTTCCATGAGCACATTTTCTTCTTCATCGAATGTTATATATTATGGTTTCACTTCATTTCAAAAGTTTATATGGAAAGGTAGGTAATATAAATATATATATTTTTATTTTTATTTTAAGACAGCAGCAAGTATTAGGTAACATGAGAAAAGGCATAAGTTTATATTTTTTGCAGGATTTATTTTTCTTCAAATATAACTACAGTCGGATAATATTTTTCTTTTAACGGGGAGAGGGACGTCGGAGAGTTATTATTTATGTATTCAAAATAATGATAGTATTATTACGCAATACGATAAACATAATGTTTTTAAATAGAAAAATATTTATTAAATATTTAATAAATTTACATAGGCTTAGCATTTATCAAAATCTAATCAGAAATATTACTTTTTCTGACCGTCCATTGTATGTTTTACAAAATATTTAAAATACGAATATGATTTTTAAAGCGGAGAAAAGCATGTTTAATCATTTATCGTTGCGTTTTTTATAAATAAACGTAACCAAATATTTGCAATCCGCATTTCAAAAAAAAAAAAACAATGTTTTTTTAATGCAAAAAGCTTTTAGTATGCCTTTTTATATTAAAAACCAAAAAAGGGTCACATTAAAACCGAATTCCATCACAAATTAAGTGTTTTAAAAATAGAAATAGCAAAGCTTTCAAATACTAAAACAATATTAATAATATTCACACAATGAAATAAATTTGTAAAAAAAAAACAGAAGAGAAGAATAAAATATTTGCTTTACCGCTGCGCACCGAAATAGCGAAATTCGGCATTGGCACACGTTCCGGAACCGTTCAAAACCGTATTTATGTTGTATTAAATATCCTATAAGTTTTTTAGCTTCAAATGTGCGTTTCGGGATTCGGAACTATTTTTTTAACTATAGAATCGTGGCGCCCTGCTTAGGAATTTGTAGTGGAAAATACTACGGAGTAGTGGCGCACTATTCAAATTGTAGTAATATTAAATCCAACCGAGTCTTGTTCGCTACAGTTATTCTTTGGCGGTTCACTGCACAACTGCTCATTAGAAAACCGATATTGGTAATCAAAGTAACACTTTGAAATGTGTATTTAATTACAAACAAATAGATTTTCTGCTTGTTCGCGCATCTGAATGTATATAGAAGTTATGATTTTGACATTACCGTAAGCCTGGTAGATCCCACGACCTCACTGAACAATGAAACCGTTTGACGTCATTAGGTCGACCGTCAAAAGTTTACGCTTAGCCGAGTTTAATCCATGAAATATATGGCTAAACTGTAATGTGAGGTGAAAGATACGCTTACAAAAAATATGGCAACGCCAAAGTTTGAGATAAATTAACTTAGCTATTGCTCAGTGTGATCGGTGTACTTAAGTGGCCTAACCAAACCTTTCCTATTCTGATAAATACCGAACATAATCTTAACATTAGAACAAGTATAAAATTGAGTACATACACTCGTATAAGAAATATAGGGAACAGTGCAGAAAAGGATAATGGTAAAATTTAAGCATCACTTACGCTGGTTATTCAAAAGAAGAATAGATATAAATGCATTATATTAAACATTGTTTACTTTTGGTTTACTATCAGAATATGATGTACAGTGAGATCTGGTGTTCTCTCTTTCTAAAACACATGAATGGCCTTAAGAGAAAGGGAGATAGAACGGGTATTATGAGGACCATCATTTGGTTCCCGATGCTGAACAACTAGAATCAAGGGTTAAAAATAACGTTACAGGTTTTCAAAATATACCGATGTTTTAAAATAGCATTGTTAGTTAAAATGAACAAAATTTGCACTTAAATTTTAAAAGAATTTCAGGAATTTCAACACTGGGGTACTTATGCCGACGTTAACAATTGCGAAGGGCTTTTAATTAAAATATGTATATATATATATAATGCTAATTATCATTTTTTCCGAGTGAAATGTTAATTTCCTACGCTTAGCTGAATACACTTTTCTTTCACTTTGCCGAATAAATGAGGTTTTTTCCAACTAACCTGCTAATCTCAGGTAGGGAGGTAATCAATCACTTAGACAGAAACATTTTTTGCAGCGTTTACCTACCCTTAAACACGCAAAATTTAATTAACTAATTACGTGTTTCTGCTTTGGCAATCCTACTTGGTTACTTCTTGCATATATGAGAAAGAATTCACTGATTTATAGGAAAACTTTTCATATTTCTGACGTGAAATAAGTTACTGTATCTCAACGCCAACGTATGGAAACATGAGAATATTTTGTATCGACTAACATCACCAAAAGTGTTATGCACACAAGTAGTGTCGTCATTCAGCGGGTTTCAATGGATTTCCGGATTCAAATTTTTTAATTCATATTACCCAGAATCGGAATCCTGTGTTAACTTATTTATAGATAAACGTTGTCAGTAGTGGCGTGCAGTCCATAAAACCTGAAAAGCTGTGCCTAGCCTAATAAAAACGAACCTTAAAAAAATAAATTTAAATGTGATACAACGAATTTCTAATTACAATGTATTTTTTACATGAATTTGTTAAGGAACTTGTACGCGTATTTATTCAGTTGGCCACAACAATTAGTAAAATATGGTAATTTTAAAATGTTCAATGTATATTTCATACCTGAACTTCACGAACTAAACACAGTCTACGTTTGGTTTCAGGGCAATGCGTTTTTTTTTCAATATTAGGTACCTACTTAATGTAATATTTTTAAGAAAAGAGTAAAGAGTGAGATAAACAGAAAAAATGTGTTTGAATCTTAATTGGGTTACTGAATCTTCAATGTTTTTTCAATTATTTATTACCACTGAAACAATTTGGGCCAAAGCAGCTAAGCGATTTATTAAGTCTGGGTATATTTAAAAGGAAATGGTTCCTCCTAAAATTAAATGAACATAATAATTAAAATGTGTAAAATTATATAAAAATATTTTTTTCTAATGACACATTTATAATAAGTTGAATCAGATGAGAGCCTCACAGAAAATCATTAGTGAAAAAAAAAACAGTTTTTAAAGACATTTAGATACTATTACATTAATTAATATTTTGAAATGTATAACTATCTATCTAATTTAATGTCTTCGTACGCTTATATCTGCAGTGTTGACAGATAAGCCATTGTTGCGAATATTCAAAGACATTTTTGTTTATTTGAAAACATTTCGACATGATAGAAGCAAAATACCACGATAAGATACTCCAGTCCATTTTTTCTGATGTTACTTACCTGCTAACCTAAGTACTAATTTTTTTTATTCTAATTTTTAAAGTTCGTTTTCAAAGATAAAAAAAAAAATTGCCGCCGTATCAGATAGCAGAGACTTATTACACAAAACATTATATTTTTCAGACATTTCTACATGACTGACTCATATTTGATAAGGTTCTTTGTTTGCCTTTATTTACATGAAATTACCCTACACCTGTCTATAGCTTTCAACGTTGAATAATTTGCACAACGTAACCGTGGGACCTCAGTAATTAATTTTCGGCCCTGTGACGCATTTGCAAATATTTTTCTTTGTTCCTTTACTATCCCGTGCATCCCGTTGAAATAAAAATACTTACTGCAACACGTATAGAAACTGTACAATTTATTCCAATAAAAAGGGACACGACAGGTCCAACCAGCCACCAGCCAGGCCAGTAGTGAAGACTGAAATCTGTGTTTCATTTGCGAAATCCTTACACAAGGTCCCTGAAGAGGATCCGGCGACTTATTTTCGGTGTCACTGGTGTGAGCGTCCAGTACAGCCGCACTCAATTCAACTTTGTTCTGAATGTCCCGATCCTCGTTTTTGAGGTAAAAATAAATGTCAAAACAAGGATGAGCTATACCGTATTACATTCGCAGTAAGCTATAAGTAAACGTAAGTAATTAAATTATTTACCTATTTAGAAGCTTTAACTCAAAGAATAATAGCACTATTCAGAATACATTGTCGTAAGCTCACTTGTTGGTTCGTTGGTTGTCGGTTTGCCCATGGATATATCATATTTCCGTGACTGACAATAGTTCTTTTGTATCATTGTTTATCATTTTATATTTACAATAATACATTTTTACACACAAAATTTGCAAAACATTCAATTACATTTTTGACAAATTTTATGATGGACAAACGTTAAAATGATTAGAGATTTTCATCCTTCAAACGCATTCGTGTTTTAGAATTTGTTTATATTCAAAATTGAAAATGTTTTCTTGCGTAGTTGACTCGAATAAACTTGCACATATTAACGCATTATCCACGAAGAATGGATGTTTTTCTTTGCTAAGACAACAATAGAAATTTAGAAGATTATCATTATTAAATTTATGCTGAAGGTTGTCATCGTTCTGTAGATCAATAAACTCCAGCTGGGCTTCTGCTGTCACATTTTCAACTACAATTCGCGGCGGGAACCTAAAATTGTCGTTTTAATGTATATATAGGTATATATTTTTAACAATGCGGACGCGGGCCGCATCCAAATTGACGGCGGGCCGCGGTTTGTGCATGACTAATCTATATGAATACATAACATTTTCACTGGAGTTTCTTATTTAATATCAACACATAAGTAAACTGGGAAAGGGTATAAAAAATCTCCCTCGTTGATACTCGGTTGATACTTTGTGGTCTCAAAAACCGCAGTATTCAAATAAAACAAAGTAAAACCACTACCGTCGCGTAACTTCGCCTGGATTTTGATTTTTTTTTTAATAACTCGAAATTGAAGCAGTATAGATGTGTGAGATGTGTAATTTGTATCTTATTACATTATTATTTGTTTATTATTTGTCTATTGTACTTGTCATTATTTTTTAGTATACTATGTATCGTAATGAGGAAAGCTTGGCGCCCGAAACGTGTTGATATTTATATATTAAACAGTGGTGCAAATAAAGTATTTCATATTAATAATGAAGCCATAAAGTAATTATACATTTATTGAATAATAAATTAAACGATAGCCGGCAAAGTTGGGGTCTCTGGGCGAAATTGGTAACAAAGCTTTTTCACAGCGGCGGTTGTGAAGTCCGTTAGAACAACTAATAGGTACTAACTATTCTAACCTAAATATTCCTGATCCATGTTCCTGCTTTTAACTAGGAAAGGTCCGTTATTGCGTTATCTCTATTCTTCTGTGCGGCGTGGAAACATGGACACTGAACCAAGCTTTGACAAGAAAGATAAAAACTTTTGAAATCTGGATTTAAAAGCTTTATGAAGTTAGGAAATTGTACAAGATAAAGAAGAAATCTCCATTATCTTAGTATCATTACGAGGGGTGACAATTGCAAGATAACCCAACTGACAATCTAGTGATAGATTGATTGAAGACTTGGTAGAGGAAGAAATCGTATAATTTGGCTCCAAAACTTACATTTAGAATGCATGGAGAAGATTATCCCGATAGGCCAGTGCACCAGAATAAAAAAGATACCGGGTAAATTTGGTAGAATTACAATTAACTTTGATTATTTCCGTAGTCAAACACAGCAATCAAATTTCGCACACGATATTGACTCATATATTTTTATTCAGATTTGTGAGTCAGAGTTTTCAAAGTTATGGGGTGAGTCAGAAAAAGCTAAAACGCGCAAAATTGTGGACAAGCTATGAGTGTCTAACGGAAATGTCTGGACGGTCTGGACACATTCTAACGCCCCATTTAAACAATAATTCATCGTTTAAGAGCTCACAAATCAATATAACACAGGCATTCTCGAAATTTGTTTAAAATATATCCTCGTATTTTTTTGTAGTTAGGTATTAGTTACCAACGGCGGTTCGTAGCCCTCCATAGGGAGTTCATCGGAGACATACAAAAAATAAATCAAAAAATTAAAAAAATTTATAATTGTTGATTTTTATCATGATATGTATTCTTTCCCTGGATCTAAAGGCATTTCATTATATTACTGCACCAGAGATTAGCGACCTGGCAACAAGATACATTTTGACGATTCTTTAAATGTCTGCGGCTAATGAATGTAATGTCGTAGGTTATACAAAAAATATTTTAAATGTGATCAAATTTACATCAAAATCACAATTTACGCAATTAATTGTTCTTTTTATATAAAAAAAAGTTGCATCTTCAGCGATTAACTTATTTTAATAACATCTTAAAACACGCAGAAAGAAGAAAATCTATTGATTATTTCAAAATACTATTCCGTAAAAATTTGGTGTTACCAAATCTCATAGTCACTGCACCCGGGCAGCTGACAGATTCCCAATGTTCGCATGCTCGTACGGTTTACCGCTGAAGAATGCTTTACGTGAATTATTTCTTAGAACAGAATGTCCCATATGTGCTGAATTCATAACGCACGTTTGGGATTCATTTCAGACTCCCTCTCCGACAGTATTTATATGAACTAGTGGATTTTTTAGCACGAAATTTGAATAGCGTGCTGTTTAAAGTGTGGTAAAATTATTTTTAAAAAATATATATTATTTTACATTTTTTATGAGAGTTCACTGCACAAACAGACTTAGAGAAAACCGCCACTGCTAGTTACTACCTGGCTACATGTACATTTAAATATCGCATAAATCTAATTGGAAATGAAGAAAAGAGCTGAAAATAATTGACCTTCAAAATCTAAACAATTTTTTTTTACTTTTGTATATTTTTGCCGCTTAATAGTTATACGAATAATTAAATTTCCATTTCAAAGTTTACATTAAAATCGAATTAATAACGGTGAAGTTAAAATAAAATCATATGTGTTCAAAAAATATGATTAAAAACGTAGGAAGTTGAATAATGTGAAATCCTGAAAAAAAAATCCTACGAAAGTCCTTAATTAAATAAATTATAGTAAAACCTTTTTTATTACTCATTTCTTAAGATGAAAGTATTTAGGTTGCTGGAGGTGGTGATGGAGTGATTAAATTAAACTGTTGACTGTGGCAGTGAGGAAATTCAAGGTGGAGTAGAAATTAGATCATTGAGGCGTAGATAAAAAAACAATTTCGGCCTATTAAGATTGAGGATTAAGTGAATCTTATATGTCATGTCAAGAGTCAGAATAACAGACGAGCAAGTGATGATGTGTGAATAATAAAGTTTTGAGTTTGTGCAAAGAGTTGTGCGGCGTTCCATCCTCTATGCAAACCCCCGCGGGGAAATAACATGATCTTTAGTTGGAAGTTAGGTTATTTTAATCATCGATAGTTCCGATGTAATTGACTATGTTTTGCAATGCCAAAAAGGCCGTCAGATTCGTACGAAATAAACTATAAATTAATGATTTATCGAAGGAAGCAATCACTTCGTGGCTTGACATTATAATTTAAATGAAAAATGTTTTTGTGTTAAGTCACATTATTTTATTTATATATATTTCTGTATTCGACCGGTTTCGGTTGAACTCAACGTTTTTCGGGAATGTACACGTGTAAACTGTAGTTAACAAACACATATAGTTTATATGTGTACATTCCTGAAGAAGGTTGAGTCCAACAGAAACCGGTCGAATACAGAAATATATATAAATAAAATAAAGTGGCTTAAAACAAAAACATTTTTTATTTAACTTATAAATTAATGACTTCTTCAATAAATGTAAAATTACTTTGTGGTGTAATTTTTAATAAAATGAATAAGAAATATTTTACGTAAACCACTACACTGTGTATCCTGATGAAGGAAGCTTCGCTTCCATAACATGTTGATATTTATATATTTAATAGTGGTTTATAAAAAAACGTTTCTGATTCATTTTATTATAAATTATTGTGTAAGAAAACAACATAGTTAGGTATTTCCCGTTAAGAATAAATCATTTTTCCTGAAAGGTTTGTGAGGGCAGGGGGTTAGGCCAATTCTGAACGCAATAAATAATAAAACACATGAAAACTGTTGAGAAACCCAATGAAAATTCACATTAAAGTCGGAAAATAACTGCTGCACGCATACTTATAAAACGTTACCTGTATAAGACAAAGCAGTCTATAAATCCGAATGCATATAACATGTTTGTATAAGTGTTTGTATAACTACACGGATCACGTTCATAGCATTAGCGAATCGATCTGTCAGACATGTTCAAATATTATAATGCACTTGTAAACTGTACTTATAAAAGCTATCACCTACCGAATTAAGCTCATATCAGATAAGTCCACTTAATATCAACAGATTGCATGATGATTAGCCTTGTGTAATTAGTACAGACTGGACTTAATAAGGTGCTTTGGAAAGTAGGTACAAAGAAGTAACCACGCAGCTGAGGAGTAAAAATGTCAAATTGTTGCTTTTCGTCCTGTTTCAAGCGCAGTACTTTGGGTTTTACCTGCTGGCGGAAAACCACTTCGGCAATGCGTAATGCATTAAAGTAGAGGCATTAATGTATTCTGAGAGTAGTCTGGGATTTTCTTTTGAAGATTATACGAAAAATAATCAGTACTTTTGTGAGTGGTCTTTTGACGCAAAAATAAACTTTTGATGATTTTGCAGGTAACTTTAAGTTAAGATCATAGGTAATGGATAATAAAGGATCTTCGCAGTTCTTAAACTAGTGATGTATGAAAAAAGTACACAATAAGAAGGTGAACGTAGACATAATACAGTTACAAGAATATCATTTTACGTGATTTTTATGCACTCATTAAATTTTGGCGAAGGATTAATAAACAACAATGAAGTAAAATGATTATAACATCATGCGGGAGTTTTACTTTGGGTAGGGTTATGATAGGTGCAATGAGAGGCGGTCGGCATGCTAGCAAGTAGCGTTTAATGTAGGAAAGGTGCACCACCACTGAGAGCGCGCCCCGTGCAGTGCAGGGGTTGTGTCGTGTGTAGTGAATGCAGCTGGGGGGATGACAGCAGACAGGACAGGGGTAGTACTTGTTCAACAGACCTTTCATCCGTGCGGTGGTCTGGCTGCCTGTTCACTAGTAAAACGACGCGAGATCGACGTCGCGGGCGTCACTACGGCGGAATCAGACAGATCAGTCGCTGTAGTCCTGAACGGTAAGAGTCGACCGATCAACTGAAGTGAGTCGGAGATCGTGTGTGCCCGGCAAGGGTGGAACGAGCGAACTGCGGACGGCCCGGCACCGCGCTTCGGGCAGACCGCAGCGACACTGGCGCGTAGGCGCTTTCATCGCGAACCCGGTCCCCCACCCGGCGTCCCCATCCCCCGGCGGCTCGGCGCCCCCTCGACCCCCACATCGCCACCCCACGGCCCCCAGCGCCCCTGACGACGGCGTTGCGCAATTCAGCAGATTGGGGTCACCACTGTTTGCGAGCGAAGGGGATAACTGGGAATAGCGTGGAATAACAATGGCTTTTGCCCTAATTCAGGAGGCCGGCAAACACGTTTTTTGATCGAATAATATTCGCTAATTTGATAGAATTTTTAAGAGGATCAAGAGTAGAACTCACCCAGTAGGTATTTTGTTCTACATGCAACTTTACAATGTTATTTACCAACCTAGACAATCCAAAAATACTGTATAAGATAATCAGGATTGGAAGGATTTACCTGGTATGTATCCTGCATAGATCGTAGAGCTTCCACACTTTTGACAATATCCCGGTAAGTTCAAAAAATGTTTTCTAATCAGATCGGCATTTAGTAGAAAGTACATCTGTATTCCTTTTGACCAAATACTAAAACTTACAAAATTTTTTGTTTCTCCCTAGTAATATCATTTCCGCCTGCTAAGCTACTCCAAGTACCCTGTCGGCAGGAGCATAGAGACAATAAATAGTAAATGGGTTACAGCAAGTGGCTGAACGGAATATGAGAAATTCAGAAAGAAATATATACAGTATTGGTGCAAATTATGAAACTTATCATAAACAATAACAAAAAAAATTGCATAAAAAATTGCATAACTTTTCAAAGATTTCTTGATCAGAATAAGTTATAAAATATTTTTACTTACCTTTCGCAAAATCCCCACAATGGGACCACTTACATGATGTGCCAATTGGAGATGTTATTTACATATTATTATTACTATTAATTTATTTATTTACGCCCTAACAGGCTTTTACATGAAAATAACACAATATAGTTGTGCTCGTTATTTTTTTTATTAACTATTTGTTAAATAGCAATGGTAGAACAAGTACATAGTATTGATTTAAAAAGCATTATGCAGTAAAACAGATGTGAATTTATCAAAATAAATACATTTCTTAAAAATTAAAAATAACATTAACAAATTAGATACGTAACCTTAACACATGGAGTGAAAAAAAATTATAAAAATACAATTAAAAATATGTGAATATTCACTATGGAGTGGAAAACTTGTATATTTCAGCAAAGTATTTATGTAGAGTTCGTTTCAGCACTAATACGGAATCTCCAAATATGTGGACAACATTCTCAAATCTATTACCAAAATTGTGCTGTCGATTTATAGGTGTGTAAGTCTGATAGTTTGTTTTAAAAATGTCCCCGAAAAAAGTAGCAATTTGTCTCGTATTTGTGGTCGGTACGTGTTATTTTATTTTGACGAGAATTTCAGGATTTTAATCATTTTGTTTAATAGAACAAGGTCTGAGACAACCCCCCTGACAGACAGCGCAATCAAATTTAACTGTTTCATCAGATTGATATGAATAATATTTTGAATTGGAATAGTCAGCTTAAAATTAACAACTCTAAGGAATTTGTGCCGTAATCTTTTCATATTTTTGTAATGTACTTTGTAAAATGGGGACCAAATAGGCGAATTATACTCTACCTGACTTCTTACTAAAGAAGTGTACAATGTTTTTAAACATTCTAGTGACTTGAAGTCACTTGCCATTCTGCAAATAAAACCAAGCATTTTTACAGATTTTTTAGTTGTTTCGTTTACGTTCAGAATAAATGTTAACTTCTCGTAAAACATAGCATCGAAGTCGAGTGACTGGTGTCAATTTTAGATTATTTAGAGAGTGTTCATAAAATACACAGAACGAATAATTTTAGATTATTTAGAGAGTGTTCATAAAATACACAGAACGAATAATTTTAGATTATTTAGAGAGTGTTCATAAAATACACAGAACGAATAATTTTAGATTATTTAGAGAGTGTTCATAAAATACACAGAACGAATAATTTTAGATTATTTAGAGAGTGTTCATAAAATACACAGAACGAATAATTTGACACTTTTTGAAATTAAGAAATAAAGAGTTGATGCTCCGACGATATAATATGTCTAAATAACATTGTAAGATATAACAATCGACTATACTACGTATTATTCTCTATGATCATAAGATGATGAAAGAAAGGCTTCAGTCGTTCTGCATAAAATAATGTAAGACATCTATATTTCAATAATAATAATAATACTTGGGTTACTTGTACAGCGCCGTTTTTTGTGAAAAATCACCTCAAGGGTTCAATGCCTACAATGTTCACAAAGCTTGCCGCACTATAAACTTAAAATAAATAATCTACCTTTGTAAAATAAAGAATCTTTCGTGTAAGTTATCTTAATATATATAATTAAATTTAAATGGAAATCAAATTTAATAATGCACAATAATATATCAAATTTAATAAAATACATTCGATTAAAAAATAAATAAACGTAATTCTACGAACTATACACAAAAACAATTAATAATTATTGCCGCAATCCAGAATTCGGACCAGCAGCAATAAACACTGGTCGCCCTATTTAATTTGCTCTGCTCGGCACGACCCGCCGACTAGGCCGCTACGGCCCTACGCCAGAGGGCTCGACTGCTCTACGTCGGACGAAGCACTTACGCTGTTCCATCCCTCAGCCACTTCCCGTAGCGAGCGGCTAACTACACACACAAATAAAACCGACAGTTGGCAGCGGTACTTATACATATACATAATATATGTATATACTTATATTTATATATTATTTCTCTGCCAAAAGTAGTACCTACGCCTATTTTTCACACACATCCACACAATTCGCGGAACAAAGGAGTTCGATATTTCGATTTTTTCACGTGGCTGCTAGGTTTATTCTGAAGGATTTGTAGATTTGCAGCCGTTTGTGCTATTGGTTGGATTATTGGCTGGTTTTGAGGTTAAGGTGAAGGCCAATATGGATCCTGCGCCATAGTGATGCACTGCACCCCTGTTCGGTGTACAGCCTTCAACCCCCAACCCCCCGTACACCCCTGGTGTGTGCGGCCCATGTCCATTGCGACATTTGTGTGAATACTCGTAAACGTGTGATTATGCAATGAAAAACGCGTATATTAACACCAAAATATAATTACGTAAGCCATCTATATGTTTTTCATCGGCCCATTTAGATACTGGGTGGGTTGACAGAGGGGATAGACCGCCATACATCATATTCTGGCTTACGTACAATCCTCAATGATTAGGGACCTTAAAAATTTGCGTTATTTTTTTAGGCAAAGTGATGTTATTTTTCGGTGAAATTCGAGTTATTTTTGGCGAAATTCGCTCATTTTTTTTACTTATTTTACTTCCCTTGAAAACTTGAAGTTGTCATGCACTTAAAAAATACGATTTATTTTTGAAGATGATCTCTATTCAGAAGGCTAATTGAAAAAGTTATTATTTGGAATTCCCTCAATTGAAAAAAATCGCTAATTATGTTCCGAAAATATAAATTACACGTGTGATTATATTATTTAACATGTTATACGTATGTAAAAAATCACAGCGTTTCTTTAAATGCCACTTAAGTCAGCTGTCTTGAGATTTTCGCTCTAATCCAAATATGTGGTGTTTTATAAAATGTTTTTTTTAACCATCGCTTAAG
The DNA here is from genome assembly GCA_022606495.2 of Halesus radiatus. Lineage (NCBI taxonomy): Eukaryota > Metazoa > Arthropoda > Insecta > Trichoptera > Limnephilidae > Halesus > Halesus radiatus. Next base: position 92,651 of record JAHDVE020002958.1, on the reverse strand, counting down.
CCATGAGCGTTATTTATATTTGCGCGCTCCCTCTCTCTTCCGTAATAATTAACATATCTCCCTTTCAAACGATGTTAAGTTTCCGCCCGGAGGGTTTTGCTGGGTCGTAAATAAATAAAATAAGAACAAACTTACCCAATTTAAACAGTGGGGGTGAAATCACTGATTTTGGCCAGCGGAACATTTGTGGATGTCACTTATTTTAATTGCCATGTAATCCCCATAACGGCTGCACGAACCGGTTAAGGTTTTTTTTTAAATTCATAAAAACGTGCTTTTTGCATACCTACCAGTTTTATAGACAGTCTTCTTAATAGTTTTGAATAACTGTGTTATGCAAATTACGAATATGTTATAATTACAAGTCACGCGAAATTTTGCACGTCATAATGAATAATATTCTAGCACTTAATATTATTTTTTTTTTTTTTTTTATATGGTAACACTATGTGATTAGATTACGAAATGAATTTTCAAAAACGAAATCCTTAGTTTCAAAATTATAGGAAGAATAATAATTTGAACGATTCAATATTAATCAAGATTAGTATAATGTGTTTTAATTTTTTGTGAATACCGCACAACAGTTCCAACTATACGGAGCCAGTGGGACTATGGCATAGTGTCATCCCCGATTGGGGTATGTTGTGAGGCTGAAGGGAGTGGAGAAGTGAAGGAGATGGGAAAGAGGGTAGTTGGGAAGTACCTGGCTGCTCAGATGTGGTCATCAAACACGGCTAGAGTCATTTCAAAGATCGTTTCTCTTCTGAATGGTGGCCTTTCACCAGGGCGATACTGAGAGTATCTACCACTCTGGAAAAGCAGGTAGGTACAGTGGGACAAAATAATACATACATTTAATAAAATGAAATTTACATTTTTCAATAGTATGGCAACACCAAGTTACTCAATTTGTATTTTAAGTCCGTGGTTAGAAATCCGCTTAGAAGTGTTATTCCGATAGCTATTTTTAAATATATTTATTTATTAGTGATTCAATTTATTTCAGATTAATAGACCACCAAACAGAGTAATGGGAGATGTGATTTACGGCGTATTTCAGTGCTGTTTAGCAGAATTTCGAGCGAGGAAGCTCCTGTCCAACTTAGAAGACGTTTACAAACAAGATGCAAATAAGTGGTATGTAGTGGTCTGTTAACAAATTTAATTTATTTCGTCTGAATTTAAACTATTTTTTTTTGTAGATTTATATTGATTTCAAAACAATTATAACCATTAACCCTAGAATGGAAGCGAGGAGTATAATTTATTCTGTCCAACTTCAAACAATTTATTTCCCATTTAAAGGGGGTTTATGGCGTTTTTTAAAATATTTTTTGTTCTGTACATGGATTATTTTTATTTATATATCTTAAACCCTTTAAGGACTTTACTTTACAATATCATTTTAGTTTTAAATTAATGTGGATAAAATACATTCATGAACATATCAATAAAGATTCAAAATAATTTCCGGTTTGTTGTCTTTAATTAAATAATTATCATGCATTATTATTCTGATGGCAACGATAACATTTTTCTCAACCATTCTTCTCAACAAATCGTCAGTTGAATACTTAATAATAATTGTTCTATCAGCATTTTTAGTAAATCGATTTCCTCAACTTCTTGGATAGTTTGTTTTTTTTTTTTTTAATTTAATGTAAAACAAATTTAATAATGTTATTATTAAGTTCTGTGAGTATTTTTAGTTGTTATTATTGTGACAGCTGTTTCGGCGTTTAATGCCATTTTCAAACTGTGTTTAATCCACATTGCGACGACTTATTTATATGATTTAATTTACCCCACTCCTTTAAAATTTGGATGGATAATAAATCATTACCCATCAATCAAAATTTTAAAGGAGTGAGGGTAAATTAAACCATATAAATAAGTCGTCGCAATGCGGATTAAACACAATTTGAAATGACCTTAAACGCCGATACAGCTGTCACAATAATAACAACTAAAAATACTTGCAGAACTTAATAATAACATTATTAAATTTGATTTACATTAAATTTTTTTTAAATTAAACGGAGTTCTATGAATTAAACACAAAAACAATTAATAATAATAATGGATAGTTTGGTGTTCATCGTATGTCTTTTATACATCTGTATTCTTACTTTTGTCGAGATTATAAAAATGGACCATTATTTTAGAAAGTAAATTGATTAAACTATTAAATTTCTTTCCAAAGATACAATAATATGATTTTTTTAAATCCTTGGCAGTAAATTTGTTAAGTGCTGATAGAACATGTACTCAGCCGACGAAGACATGACGTCACTAGTGTTTATTAAATGTTGCCTCAAAAGACATAGTAATTGCGTTATCTGAAGTGAACATAACCAAGTGCGTAATTGTCTATGGCATTAAACATTCCATAGAATGCGTATACCGGTGTAATGAAGTTTGTGCTTGTCAGAATATTGTGATAATTTCAGTCATTTTAGTGAATATTTAGTAACTTTGATTGAAAACGATATTTCAAAAGTTACATCGTGTTTAGCGTAGATTTCATAAACTCATCCCTTGTTGTGTCAACTAGAATCATACCGATTTATTCGGGGTGTTGTGGAGACATGGCTGAAACAATAGATATCCTCTCCAATAAAAATCAACTAAAAAAAGAAAAGATCTCCGCGCCACCTTTAAAGTCATCAACAGAAATCTTATCAGAACTCTTCCGTCAATTCAACGCGGCGCCGCCAGAAATATCATTGCGTCTAGATAACGACAAACCCGAAAAGAAGTCGAAGAAAAAGAAGAAACACAAAGAGAGGAAGAAAAAGAAAGCAGAAAAGCGGGGAAGAAGCAGTTCTGATGATAGTGCCAACAGCGATCAGGAATTTACAAGGAAGAAGAGTAAAAAAAGCAAGCACAAGAAACATAAAAAACGGTCAAAAAGCTCTGGCTCCGATAATGGTTATATTGGCAAAAAGAAAAAACGGTCTTACAGCCCCGACTCACCCCTTCCAAATCTTATCTTACAAACTCTATGTAAAAGCGATGCTAATGAACGTAGGGTAACTAGTCTTGAAATGGGCAACTTTACAATTCAAGTAGACAATGAACGAAGTGTTCAGAAACCGATCATTTTACCCGAAGATCTACCTGATATAAAACCAGACATTATTGCCCTTTCCAATACAATAGATCATATTCCTATTCCAAAAACGCCAGATGTATCTAAAATTAAATTACCAGATGAATTTTCTACAAAATTTATAGATGCTAATAATAAACCCTCTGACAGCGCTGATAAAAATAAAGTGGGGATAAATAAAATACAAATTAAGAATTTGAAATTCAGTTCTGTTTTTGAAGCCAATGTTAAACAAGCAGAAGAAGAAGCGAGGAAGAAAGCTGAGAAATATGAAGATGGTGAATTGTCTTCGGACTCTTCGAGTTTAGATTCCATGAAAGTTCCTACTGATGTAGAGTCTGAAGACGATGTGCCTACATCCGATCTCAGAGAAAAACTCAATACTCTGGCGAGACATAACTCGGAGAGTGATACGGGCACCAAAGTCTCAAAAAGGTAATGTTTCATTCTAATTTTAAATATAAACAAACATTTACAAATCAAATGCAAAGCAACTTTGGTCGACTTCATAAAAAATTGGTAATGATGGATAGAACAAAAATAATATTTGAACTGTTGGTAGCTGGGTTAACAAAAGCATTGACTTCCCAACCAGGTGTTGTGGGGTCAATTCCTCTTCTGAGCTCGGAAATGTTTGTTTTCCTAAAAGAAACATGAATAGTAGATATGAGTCGTTCATGAACTTGCTGACTCTTTTTGATGTGCTGTGAGCGTACGACTCCCGGTAAACCGTACCATGGCACAATTAAGCTGTGACTTTTTTTCAGTAATGTTTTACAATTCAGACTCGTTCTTAATACGCATAGATTATTGAAATAACACATCGTTTTAACTGAATTACAACAAGAAACAACTATTAACGTCGGCGGAGAAGCAAAATAATGCGTATAAATTCATTTAAAGCTTAGTAAAGCTTGAAGTTGTGTGGAATTTTTAGGTTAGTTTTACGTTTTTCTCATTAAACACAAACTAATAACCTATTTTATAAACAATTAATATACTGTATTATATTTAAAATAGGTTCTTATTTTGGGGTAAAAGAAAAAAAAACTTTTTGTTTGAAAAGTTTTATTCACTATGTTTTGTTATTTGGCTACCGGTTTCGACACATTCGTGTCATTCACTAGCGTTCTTAAAGCTAACTTAAATTAAACAAGTACAGAAACAATTTAGAAATAAACAAAAAAATTTAATCTAAAATTAACTTGCTAAACAAAATAATAGCTCCCTGTAAATAACCTTTGTTAACCATGTTTCCTAGTAATTTTGACCCCCCTCCTCTCCAAATCACCTCCCATTACCCTCACCTAGCTGCGAATAATTGTTTCTGTACTTGTTTAATTTAAATTAGTTTTAAGAACGCTAGTGAATGACACGGATGTGTCGAAACTGGTAGCGAAATAATAAAGTCAAGTAACGAAAGTACATAATGAATAAAACTTTTCAAACAAAATGTCTAGAAATTGTTACATAGTTAATGCCCAAAAAATACAAAAAAAAAACACTTAGCCAATACGAGTCTAAATTGTAAAACTTTGCCTTTTTAATTTATTGTTTTTTTGTTTTACAATTCAATTATTACCCTCACTAGGACTACTCCCGTATTGCGATTAACTTTTGTTTCATACTACCATCGATGCACCAATGACCACCGATGACCAATCCTTCCTCGCACCTCTCATATTTAATATCTTCCTAAAATAAATCTCTCAACACATAATGCAAAACAACCTAAAATGTTTCTATAAAAACTTCAACACACGGCTAATAAATAAAAAAAGGAATTACATCACCAAGTTACTTTAAGGGCGAGAGGGACGTCGGAGAGTTATTATTTATTATTTCAAAATAATGATAGTATTAAATATTTTATAAATTTACATAGGCTTAGCATTTATCAAAATATAACCAGAAATATTACTTTTTCCGACCGTCCAATTGTAAGTTTTACAAAATATTTAAAATACGAATATGATTTTTAAAGTGGAGAAAAGTATTTTTAATCCTTTATCGTTGCGTTTTTGTAAATAAACATAACCAAAGATTTGTAATCCCATTGCAAAAAAAAAAAAAACATTAAAGTTATGTAATGTTCATGAAAAAATTAAACTACACACTGTTCTTTTTTTTTAATTTATCAAATCGACTAGTTACAGAAAAACCTTCACAGCATTTTTTAAGGATATTCAACTTTTTAAATGTTTTTGTAAAACATGCGTAGAACGGTCAGAAATGTGTAATATTTCTGATTATATTTTGATAAATGCTAAGTCCATGCAAATTTAAAAAAAAAACATAATAAATATTTTTCTCTTTAAAAAGTTTATCGTATTGCACAATAATATTATCATTATTTTGAATTAATAAATAATAACTCTCCGACATCCCTCTCCCCGTTAAACTCTCCTTAATATGATTTTATTATGACTTATTAAATATTTTAAAAAAATATTTATTTAGGTAATAGATTAATTAAAAATTACTTTGTAATCACAACTTTATCAATATATACATACCAATATGTTTCAAAAGCGAAGCTTTCCGCACCAGGACGTACAGAATACGAAAAAATAATAATGTCAAGTAATAATAATAATAATTTTATCTACTTTATTTTTTTTAAATTTAGATTCTTTTTTATAAACTTTGTTTTTAAATTTTATATTCTTATGTAATTTTAAGCATTTTTTGGTTCAATTCTTTATGTATATATTTATTGTTACCTGCCTCAGAACAGACATCATCTAGTGAGATGGCTAAAATACATATTTCCTTATCGGGTTATATCCCAATAAATGCCCAGGTTGCCAGCAATGAGATGAATGAAAAAAAAAAGAATGTATATTGTATATCGATATATGTAATTCCACGACATCAACACAACATGAAGGATCAAGAATCGGCCATCGGCCTGCTAATGAATTATCTGCTGGGAGCTTTAACTGATTACAGCTTTCCAGAATGGCTTAAAGTCCACTCTCACAATACTGCCTGAGGATAAACCGCACACATTGTTCCTCCTCAGCAAATTCAACCAGAGTAATCCTTGGCTGTGATGGATATTCCGCCGTTACCATTGACCTCTAAGCAGATTCTCCATAAAAATGAAGTAAAGGAAAATGCGCAAAATTTAACTCATCAGGGTGACTGGAAGTCAACCCTCACCACACTGCCTGAGGATAAATCGCAGACATCGTTCCTGCCTCAGGATCCACCAGAGGAATCCACGGCTGTGATGTATATTCCACATTTATTAATACCAACTTTGTTCTCAAACATATAGCTAAAGAAATGCTAATGGCACAAGAGTGGAAGTCATTCAAGAAAAATGTTGTTCTACTGCAAGTAGCCAGATTCATCCTCTGAACCTACGGTATGATATAAATGTACCATGCCAGCCAGGAACAATCCTGTCCTGGTGCGACCGGTACACCAGGGGCACTGTTTTGTTAGGACGTCAAACACATGCACTAAGGATGGGAAGGAAGTTACAGTTTAATCGACCGGTATGCAGGCAACCTTGAGCCAATATTAGAATGTATGATGGACAGGAATAACAGAATTGATTGAGCGTTGGTTTTCATTTCTCGCTTCCCGCTTCTTTTTGCTTCTCATTTCTTACTTCTTCCAGCTCCTCGCTTCTGTCATTTTCTTATCTCTTCTGGTCGCTTCTTGACTCTCCCTGCTTTGTCTTAGCTTTTCTAGTCAGTGGCGTGCAGCCCATATAAGTTAAAAAGCTGTGCCTACCCTAAGAAAACATACCATAAAATATAAAAAATAATAGACAAAAAGGCCTTTTTTTCTTTATATTCAAATTTACTTTTTTAATAAATTTAGTTGATATTTTTTGTCATAATCATTGTACATCGATAAATTGTTTCTATTTGCCTAATTTATGCTTTTTAGTTGCAACCAGACTGGCGGTACTTTTGACTTCCTCAATCTAGTTTTTTAGCAGGATACACAACACAAAGTCATGCATCCGCACACTGCTTGCACTGAAGCTGTAAAACACACCGCATGCATTGGTAGTATTTTTTTGCAAAATGATAAGTTCGTTTTGAAAATAGAAACAACACACACGGCCTACCTTTGGATATAGAGCAATGCACGCCACTGCTTCTAGTCTCTTTGTAGCCTTCTGGTCTCTTGCTTTCCTTCAAACTAAAACTGTCATAAAATCAATTAATCAGACACTGCCTCAATGAATACAACAATTCCACCTTTGACTCGGTGCCAATGGTTGTGAAACACCGTTCTCGATTATTATGAGTATATAATATAACTCATCTGCTCTGCTTGAAGTGGCCCATAAATTTATTCTTTGACACTAATCTCTTGCATTTGAGTGTATGCTACAGAACACATATATAGATGTGGTTTTAGTGTCTCTTTAAAATATATTGTTAACTCTGATATTCGATTGTAATATTATTAGGTTACAATGCTCTCGGTGATTAATTACGCAAACAAGATGTACTTTCAAGATTAACAAAAAAACTGAATCTATTAATTGGAATGTGTACTAACTTTTTTTTTGCCCCGTTGAACATAATCTAACGTGGCTATTTACATAAAACCCTAAAAGGTCAACAAAACATGTCAAGCCATGATCCGGCACACACGGAATGATCCAGCTTCATCCTCTGAATAAATGCGCAAGACATAATAAGAATAAATAATAACTTACCAGAAAAGATTCAGACAAACTCAATAATGAAAATTTGCCACATGAAAGGCATTTACAATAACTTTGGTTCATGAACCTTGAACCACTTAAGAAACATTGATTATTTATCTAAAAAAATAAACCTATCATAGATTCCTGAGCTGAGATAAAATAAGTCACTTTTAATGGCTCCACAACTCCCACGGATAGTACAACATTCAATTGATTCATTATGATCTGGAATTCTTTAAGCTGACTAAATTAATGATCAGTTGATGCTGAAAAAGATAGTAAAAATTTAAATTAAAAGGAAAAGGATGTTAATTAATATAATATAAAATCATTCATGCTTAGTAGAAGATTTCGGCTCTGCAGCTCACAGGTGAAAAGGACGCTCTTCTTGGCTTACCATGTGCGAGCTCTGAGCCAACTTCAAAGAGAGAACCATGGAAAGGCTTCGGATGCAATACAACAACGCTTATCGCATGATGTTCGGACTTCCCAGGCACTGCAGTGCCTCCTCTATGTTCACAGAAGGGTGACTTCCTGGATTTTCAGCTTTAAGAGGAGCGGCTGCGCTGCCTGTTTCATACATAACTTAATATTGGATTTAAGGCCAAAATACGCATCCAAACTGAATGATATATTTTTTTTAATTAAACGTTTAGTAAATATCTAGTACGGATGAGAAGTACTTTATTTATTTTTGTTTTAAATTATGCCATGGAAAAAAATCAATTTTCATAATTTTAGAGGCAACTTAGATAATTATTTGCGGGTTTATTATCTTCTGTTTTAAAAAAATTATCATATTTGCTATGTGAATATTATTACGTAAATAAAAGTATGAAAACAAAACATTTAAAAAAAAATGGTTTTTTCCGGTCGATATTTTAAATTATGTACGGTAAATTTGTGTTCCAACGTAAATTGGTCGTTTTTAATTTAAATTCTACCATAATGCTTGTTTTAATATTTTTTTTATTTTATATTTCATTATATTTTCAAAGCAGGTGGGGTAAAACTTTTTTTAAATTACCGTTAGCCCCCAAATAATTGTTAAAGATGCCTCTAAAATCGCGAAAAATCAATTCCTTTAATGGCCTATATTTCATAATGTAAAACAAAAATAAATAAAATACTTCTAATGCGTACTAGATATTTACTAAACCTTTAATTAAAAAAATACATCATTAGGTTTAGGTGAGTATTTTAACCTCAAATCCCAAATTAAGTTTTGTGTGAAACAGGCCGCGCAGCCATTCCTCTTAATAAGATCCAGAATGGCAGGAATGGGGGAAAGGATAGGATCAACAACTCCAGAAATGTCCTCATCTTGGAATTATTTCAGACTTCAGGTTCGAGTATCGAAGCACATTGGAGAAAAATATTGCCCCCAACAATCTTCAATCCGATGGACCAATAACGACATAGGCGCAATCGATGATGTTTTCTTGCTTATATTTTTATTTTTTCTTATTATATATACTACTCTCTTTTTTATTTTATATTCTTAGTTATATATATGTATTTTACTCTCTATGGGTTGTGCGGGATTACACTAACCTCCCCACATTCCTGAATAAAGACATTAATGTTTTTATTTGTTTTATGTTGTTAAAAACTTCATTGTTTTTCGTAAAAAATATATGGCATTACTCGTTGTCGGAATTGTTATTTTTTAATGTAATTTTGTGAAAATAATTCAACATTATTATTTACTTTCTAGATCAATTTAAAAAACTTATAACATCTTATCTCGTTAAAATATTGCACATTCCTACTTCCTACTTGTGTATTTCGTCTTGATATAAACTAACCCAATAAGTGTCGTTCAGATGATATTTCAGAAAAAAAAATTATTATCATTTACTGAACAGGCAGCATTTCATATCTAATTTCACAATAAGTCAATCCTTTCTTCTCTACAAATGAGAATGCAATCGAGCGTTAAATTGATTCATATTTGTAGAACTGATGACATTGTGTTATAGAAGTTTAACGCTTCCACTGCTCATGACATGACATGAAATGACATTATTAAATTAGCCAAGTATTCTTATTACTCAGACATGTGAATAGCGTCTGACGTCTGGACATGTATCTACACCTACTATCTAGAGTACCTAACATCTCATTTGTGTCGTGATGTGGTGCGGTATACCGAGAGTTATATCTTCATATGCTGGAAGCTGTAGTAGTCACGGCACACTGCCGTATTGGGTTAGCACACTGCGCACAGCGCACTGCCGAGGGTAGCACTGTGTCGGGCACAGCGCTCCGCTCCTTTAGATGTGCCATTGTTTAATTGCGTCATATGAAAATATTGTGCTGGTGCTGTGACTCCCGCTCTTAACAAAATGAATTTTGACCCATCGCTTATCAATAGGACAATGAAAATATGTATCTGCATAATTTGTATTTATTTTATAATCTTTTTTTTTAGTGATAAATCAATTAAAACTAAGTCATCAGACGGGAAGTCAAAAGAAAGCCGCAGTAGGACTAAGAAAAGATCTCGTAGTAGATCGAGAAGTAAATCTTATAGAAGGTAACGTAACTTTAATATTATATTTCCATGCGTGGTATAAACTTAACATAGCTTATTATGGCTGTTACATGTTGTCTATTGATAATAATTATCTACATATTTTATTATGTAGGTATTTCTTATTTTACTTTCTATTCTCAGGTCACGCAGTAGATCAGGGTCATACAGTCGTTCTCGGAGAAGATCTGGCAGCAGAACAAGACATAGACACAGAAGAGTAGCGAGACATGGCTACGATGATGAAAAAAGGTTGGTCGATCTTTCGTATAAATGCTTATGCAATGGACACCACTGAAAAGATAAACCCATAGATGATAGAAACAAGGAAGGTGGGCCATGAACCATTATTATTATAAAACAACATGAACAAAAGTGTCCCCAACATCGTTTACCCATATTACTGCAAATCACATTCTCGTACTGCTTTGCTTCTATCTACACAACTTTCGTTGGCTCCGCTGCTTTGGTAGTCCGTGCAATTTGGTCATGGCTCGATGACAGTCGGCACATTTCTATGCCATATCCCTCTTTGTTTCTATTATCTATATTAGTTTACATGTTTCATTAATGTTTTATATTATTCTAGAACAAGCCGCAGTGACCATCGCAAACCGAAAGACACAGAGAGTAATCGCCACGGCATTGATAAGAAGCGCCTGTTGGAGATTGCCAGGAAGAACGCCATCACGATGCTGCAGAATGGAGCCCTGCCTGCCGCTGTATCTCTTGGACCTCTGGCTCAGCAAAAGGTCATCTCTGCTATCAAATCTGGAGGTATGATTTCATCAAACTGTTGTTTTTACCGGTTCCATGACAAAACAGAATATTGAAAAAAAACACAAACACAAACCTAACCCATTATTTTATGTTGTTCTGTTTTATCCGGTTGTCGTTTTTACCCATGAATAAGTCAGAGTATCTTTTATTGAATTGTTGCCATGTCACCAAGTTAAGATGTCTGTGAAGTCAAAAGAAGATTGCACTGAAGAAGTAATTTATATTTACTAGCTAACCATTACTCTGTTTTGAGGATGGACCGCCAAACAACTCGGCCTTGGCACACACTCCTTGCTTCATTAATATTCATACATACCCTTCTGTTATTCTGACTCTTGACATGGGCTGGCTCAAGTATTTGATTAATTTGGTCATATCATGTCTTCCTCGGGTGTCCCAGACTTCTATCATTCTTTCTTTGTTGATAACATTAATGAGGCAAGATTGTTTATATGAAACTGTTACGGCCGTTCTTTTCAACTTTTCAAATGATCAATCTGAGGGACCGATCAGCCTAGTATTTTGTTGAGCAATGCTCTTTTCGCCTGCTTCCAAGCATTTTTATCGTTGATCAAGCCCGCCCACTTCTATAAATTATAAATTCAGTAGGTACTAAATAAGATATGTACATAATTAGAATTACTTTGATAGAATTTATCCATGATGTGTTCTTTTTTCAGGAAAATCTGTGGACGAACTGACTGACTTTTGTAAGAACTTATCGAGACAAGAAGCGTTGGGTGAACTTTCCTCTGTGTCTGAAGATTCAGACAATAGTGAGATAAATGAAGCTGAGAGACCCTTCCACCATCCGTTCCTGGTCAAAGATAAAGCCCCCATTGTGCTAAATATTAAAGTAAGTTGAACATTCTTCCAAAAACCCGTAATCATTCAACTCTCAAATGAAAATGTGTATAGTTATTACTATGTTAAGTAATTCCCTTGAAGGCGTATTCCTGATAACTACATTGCAACCACTTGCTTTTTCTCGTAAAGTAATGCATTTAACATAAATAAGAGTTACAATTGAGTTCTCAATGGCAGAACCATAGCTTTTATACTGTTTTGTAAAGTTCATCAAACACCAAAATATAGATTTGAACAGAAACCACATCCTCCGATTCTATAGTTAAGTGTTTTAACAATCACACCACGAATGCCATCAATTTATTCTATACCCGTTACGATCTTGTGTATACTTTCAGGGTGGAATAGCACTGCCAACCCACACCTTCCAAGAGAAGACCATGGAACAGTCCAAAGTCCTGCGACTGCAGTTTCCAGTGTCTTCTGGAAGCCAACATCGCGGGGCCGAAGGTGAATGGAGGCCAGTTTCTCCGTCAGCTCTTCCCCCACTGCCCAAACACGTTCCCAATCCTCCCCTGGTCAAACCCGGCAAACCGTAAGTTGAACAAATCAACGGGCATTTACATTCAGTCATTCGTTTATTTGCAGGAGTCACCAGACTATTCTTCTTTGTATGATGAGGGGGAGTTTGTGGAGGTCAAAGTGGGATGCTGAGGTTATTCAGCCAGTCAACGGCATCGGGAGTCATTTGGTTCAGCACAGATGTGCCTCTGGGAAACTGATGAAGGGGACATTCTTCTAAGATGTGTTTTTTTTTGTTTCAATATGTCCACATTCACACAATTAAGAATCCATTTATGCATCATATACGCACAGCGACTGACTGCACCGGATGCGATAAAACTATTGAATTGTTATATTTGATCAGTGTTATACGCAGGCTATTTGAAATCAAAAATATGCCCGTGGATGCTCAATTTCACCGCCGTTGTATCTATCTCTTCGCAATATTTTGTGTACAAATTGTACATTTTCACCACGTCCAGATTTGACTATAAATACTGCCGTGATGTTTTTGCTCGCCAGTAGTGCGACTCCACCATGTGAGATGAAGCAACATGCTCCATCACTTCTTTTATTTTATCTGCAGGAAAACCGTACCGAAAACAGCCGATAGATGTGTCAGAATCACTATCTGATGGCTTATAAGGTGTTCCAGAACCTCTATAATCCTCGAATTCAATCATTTTAATAAAGAATCACGCTGCAATCACTCTAATTTACACTTCTGATTGCAATGCGCGGAAACCTAACAGTTCGTCAGATGGAACGCTCTGTATGGATCAATGTTTTGTGAGTTACAAAATAACTTTTTAAGTTGGAGTAACAAAGTTCCATGTGCACTTGAAACCTTGTTTCACAAATTATAGTGAATAACTGATGCAGTTGGAACTTTTAACACTTTTTAATTCCGTTAATATTCACTAGATTTTGTTGGTGTCTGTAGAAGAAATGAAGAATAGTGTAGTTGGAACCATTTCCAATCAATAACTCAAATCGTCAGTTGGAACCTTTTTATTCCAAGGGGTCGAAGTAATAAAATTATGTACCTTTTTAGAAACTTTAACTCAAAGAATAATATATTTTCATATGAAGCGGTAACTTGGTGATGTGACATTATAATTTATAAAATAAATAGTATAAAATAATAATAAAAAAATAAAAATAATCAGTTGTATACTGCCCTGAAGAAGCTACGGTAGTAGCGAAACCCGGTCGGCTAAAGTATAAATAAAAGTGATGTAAAACAAAGTTATTGTTTTATTTTATAAATTCAAAGAATAATAATAGTATTGACCATTAATATTATCATAATATCCGTATTGATAATCGGTTTGCTTGTGAATACTCTAATTTATTTCACTAATAATATATATATATTTTTTTATATTGAACAACAATTGTAGAGCTTAAAGTCACCCAAATTAAGTTTAAATTTCACCAAAACTAAAAAAAATATATTTAAAATACGAAACAAAAGTGAAAAATAAATATTTCCATACTAATCCAAAAACAGAATGTGCACATGACGTCAGATGTTCCAAATGCAATGGTACCAACATAAGGTGTTTTGATGAGGTGATTTTTTTATTAATTTTTAAATAACGATTTATAAATTCTACGTATAATTATATATAATAAAAGTTATATATTCAGAATCGGCATTTGTTGATCTATATGAATACATATTTTTCACTGGAGTTCCTTATTATTAAAAAAGGAATAGAAATATTACAGACAAATTCATTATAGAATCCTTAACATGCATTTTTAATAATATTTATCTATGAACACTCTTACAATTATTGGAATTTATTTTTTTAGTGGAACACCAGGAGCCGGTGGGAGTCCCCTGGCTATATGCGCCCCACCAGATCCCACCACTCCTCCCATAGTTTTGACCACAAGTTAGTATACTAGTTGTTCTTCTATGAGTTCAGCATGAATCTCAAGGGATTGCCCGTTATCACTTTCCTGTGACTTGAGTTGTAATAATATATAAAATGCAATCCTATGTTTATATATATTTTCTCTTACGTGGATTATAAAACATCCAAGACATCATTTACAACCTAACCTCTATTTATACACCCAAACTATATCCTAAAATCTAACATCCAGATAATGTATATGTTCTTATAAAAAAATTATTTCAACTATTCTTTTCTTTCTCCATTTTTATTATTGTTTACATATTAGGATTAAACTTACTTTATTATTTTTTTTATTTCATCTGTTAACTTAAAAGAACTTTTTTTTTAATACCACACAAGAGTCCCAACTGCTCCCAACCGTCTGGAGCCAGTGAGACTATGGCATCCCCAATTGGGGAATATTGTGAGGCTGAAGGTATTGGGGGGGAGGGGGAAGGGGGGGAAATACCTGGCTATTCAGATCTGGTCACCAAACACGGCTAAAAGCCATTTCAAGCAACGTTTCAATTCTGAATGGTGGTCTTTCACCAGGGCGATACTAAGAGTATCTTCCACTCTGGAACGTGCACAAATATACTATATGTTATTTTTAAATGAATTTATTGTGAAACAGCACAAATTAATTAAATAAAATTTACTTGAGGCCGTCACTCTTGACACAGCAATTTCTCATCGAGACAGACATCGATCAATCCCTTGCGTGTTATGTTTTATAACGATAAATAAAAAATTCATATTATGGTTAACTTTTTTAAAGTACATAACATATCGACTGCACTATCTTATGTTTTTAGTACCTGGCATAATGCAGCCTGCTATTGTTCCTGCCATTCCCCCTGGGCCACAAGTGTTCCCTACTGACACCAACGCTACCGTAAGTTTCAATCAATATGAATGAGTATTAATGATTTTCCCCTCATCTATGAGAACATATACCACCCTACATTCTCATTTCCTATGAAAAAATCCAAAGCATTTGTTGTTATTTACAGCTGTTTGCAAACGAACTGGTGGCAAGCAGGGTCCACCACATCGTAATTATCTGTCATGTTGTTGACCTTTTCCCCTCATCTCAATGATTTTACCTTTCTACTGATTTTAATATGCACTTATTTTAAGTCTAATGATTTTCTTTTGTTATTATTTCAGCCCATTGATATAGGATCCATCGTTTCACAAAGGCTGACAGCTATTAGGAAACTTCAGCAAAATCCAAACGATGTCAGTGCTATTAGTCAAATGTATCAAGTTAATAAAGAGGTAGGTACTATTAAAATCAAATATTTTTGTGTGAATATAAAAGTGTGACCTTTCCATATTGACTTATTCCTCTAATGTTTTTGCAGATGTCAAAATGGGTCCAGTCCAAACAAGAGCCAGGGCAGTTCACTGGAAGTACGGGAGCCCAGATTCTCACCCCGAGGGAGTTGGCCAGTGGTTATCAAGCATGGGCCAAAAGGGTAAGACATTTGACCTTTCTTATATTTTCGCTATTTCCGTATAATCTTTATATATATTTGATTTTTTAAAATCCGCATTGTATAAAATCTGACTGATTATACTACTAACCAGTGGCGGCTCGTAACTTTTGAGTGAGCTACAGTGCTAAGATTGAAAAATACGTTTTTGATGTTGTTGAAGTAGAAAAGGATTTTTATTTTTTTTTTAAATCAATTTTTTCTATGAAGATTTTTCAGTTACCACCTAAATCTCCATAGAAAAAATTGAAATTGAAAAAAAAAAAATTATTTTCAGCTAAAATAACATCAATAAAGTCGTATTTTTCAATCTAACCACTCACTCACCAACCACAAATTAAATGACCTATTAAAGAAGGTTCAGATGATAAAAGTTAAGTTAGTACATATGTAATAGTAAAAATAAATATTTTCATAAACGTTGCATAAATAAATAATTAACCCACTATGCACCATACATACATACATACGTACCATGGTACATAGATATACAGTGGGTCGATGGCAATGTTTTATAAATTCCATAACATTAAAAAAAATAATTAAATGATCATATTTTCGCTTATTCATAAAAAAAGTGCTCATAGCTCCTGAACATCCCTGGAATCAAAGTGGGGTCTTGTGCAATATAGGCAAACACTCTTTGCACCGTTTGTGAAATGATGTTTTTCTATCTTGTGTCTAAAGATTATCTATCTCGTCTAATTTACCTTGGCACTTACAACTTTAATAGGGCATTTTGAACACCTATAAATCTATTTTTGTAACTGTATAGCAGTGGTGTGCAGTCCATAAAGGCTGAAAAGCGTGCCTACCCCAAGAAAAATGACCATAAAAGAAATTAAAAGATGATAATAAAAAAATCAACTAATTTCTAAAAAACTTTTATTTCTTATTTGGTAAGTAAGGACTTGTACGGTCTTTTATTCAGTTGGCGTCAACAATCAGCGGGAGATGATAGTAAAACGATCATTTTCAAATATTCAATGCGCAATTCATACCCGAATTTGAACAACTACACTCAGCCTACCTTTGGTCATAGAGCAATGCACGCCACTGCTTTATAGGGTGGTACTATTGTATCACACCGATTACGTAATTTGTGAATTCAGCGTGAATAAAATGTGTTTTTTGTTTCCTCGCACACAGTATTTGAATATTAATTTCGACCCCTCCTACGTAAAGTATCGGAAATTTACAGGAGAGTGGTTTAAACAGAATCTTGGTGTAAGTTGAGCTTTTGATCATTTTGCACCAAATTTGGGACGTAATTGACAATAAAGGTCTTGATGTGTGTATCTTTCTTTTGTGTTACATCCGGGAAAGCCACCCATTATTTTTTTGGTACATAAACCTACTTTATTCCTTCCGACGACAGTCGAATAGATTTCCGTAAGGTTTAAAAAACGCAATGAATTCAGTATGATAGGAATAAATTCATACACTTCACCGTACTGAATTCTTTCACTTGACTCATTCGGTCTTTTTCGCCCTTGCCACATGTTATGTACGGACTATATAATATGTAGTTCTTTAATTAGTAGATAAATATCGTACCATTTGCCCATTAATAAATGTAACACTCTGTATTTCTATTATTTTATGTATAATTTATTCAAACACTATACATTTTTTTGTTTATGCCAAAACAAAAAAAAATGATCATAAACATAATGTTATAAAATTATCATTTATCCGCATTCCAAGACAAAATATGCCAATTATACATCAGGTAATTCATTTATTTAAATCGTTTTTTGTTTTTGTTTTCACTCTGATAAAATCTTCTATACAGGGTGTAACAAAATCCCGACCCGACAGACTATCCAGCAATTCTGATCTCATTTGGAGTAAAAATGTAGAATTTTTAAACTTCAATAAAATAATTAAAAATTTTAAAAGTGGATGTCATTTTACTGTCCGTTGACGTATTTTTTTCAATTAAAAACAAAAATAATCTATCACATGTCGCAAAAGTCACAAGTTAACGCATCTCGTAGTACATGCTCTATCTCATCTGTCCAATGCTGCTAGAATGATACAGAACGCGTATCACACAATGGGTTAACTTGTGACCGGCGAGCAACATGTAAAAGTTTATTAAAAAAATGTCACAACTACATTTTTTACTCCAAATAAGCTCAGGAATTTCTGCCTAAAGTCTGTCGGGCCCTGTTACACCGGGTATAATTTTACTTACTACATCAATAATATATTTTTGTTTATTTATCTTTATTATATGTACTTTAAATACACTTCTTGCTACTTTGCGTTTTTAATTATTTGAAGATGTATAAATCCTGGAGCATAATTGGCATATTCATGTTACTATGTTGAAAGATGACAAAATACTTACTTTTCTTTCAGTGATCAGTATTCAAGGAGAGGATTCTGCTTTTGTGCAATATGTTTTAAAGTTGCCGTTGTGCAAAACAATTTTATTGTTTTACACAAGGGCAACCCAATTCAAAAATTCCAGGCTAATCTTTTGCAATGTTTAAATTGCAAAGTTTTGGTCTGACTTCTTCAAGAATCATTATTTCGTCACCATAGAACTGCAGGGTCTCATCTCCATGCAGCACTGTCGTAAGATAATGAACTCTAAATCAGATTTCTCAAGACAGTGCTGTGTCAAATGAAACCCAGTTGTTCTATGTGATGATTTATAATCCAATATATTTGCTTTCTAATTCTGACTTATAAAAATAATTAAATTTAAGCAATTTGGACAACAAATAATGTTGCTTGAAAAGTGTTTGTGTTTACCGCACATTTTTTTTATTTATTTCAAAAAAATTATTAATATCAGTTAGCAAACTGTAAACCTTCAAAGTATTCTAGCAAATGTTCAGGTGTTCTTTGCAATTAGACACAGGTAGATTTTCTTATAATTTAAGGGGCTCTTTTATCTACAATTAAAGCGTTTACAAATATGCTTCTTTTTTTCTAAGGATTAATGCTGTTAGTAGATTTATTTGAAGCTTTAATTAATAACATTTTCCCAGACTTTTTTTTACAGAAATTGATATGGTTGGACCTATTTTTTAGGCAGCCACATTTAAAAATAATAATAATTATAGTAAAATGAATTTTTTTGATTAAAAAACCTTTGTAACTTTTTCCACTTATTTATTTTCGACCGGACCGGTTTCACCCTATCACGGGCATCGTCAGACTGGCACAATGAATACTACATCTATGGTATATATAGCATCGATGTCGGAAGGGAGTTCTCCTGTTTTCTAATATTATTTTTATTCAAAAAAATTCATTTTAATATGGAATTGCACCATGAATTGACAGTTTCAAAATTAGAAATAATAGTGATAGTATTTTTATGAGAAAATCTATGGGTGTCTTTTTGTGAATATGATCCTAGCAAGAGTAATTGTATGGAGCTTTGGCAGCAAACAATATCATTCTGAATGTTTCCATTTTAACCTAGTCTTATGAATAAAAAAGTTTAAATATTCTTTTATTTTTAGAATAATATTTGACGTATTTGGATGAGAAAGGGTTACCTTGGTGGACTTTTTCATTTCACAATGTTCCCCATGGCATTGACTTTTATATGATATATCAAAGTTTCTGTCCATAGTGGCATGCTATTAGCAGTCTAGGTGCGATAATAGATCAGCACTCTGAGGCTATAAGGGCTAACATCAAGACTAACGATAATAGCGGTTGTTTGATAAAAACGGGAGTTTTAAATGAAATGTACATTTTGTAAGATGGCTTCTCAATGTTATTGCCAATGGTGTTGCCATTTGAAAATGATTGGGAATGTGGTATAGTCATTTAGTTTTTTGAAACGTTAAGTTGATTTGAAAAGAGATGTTGTTTGCTGTGTTTAATTTCTGTCTTTGAGAGAGAAACAAAGCACACCTGGATATTTGTTACAGGCGTCTTTCAGTGACAGGCTTCCTTTACCCGCGCGAGTACCGGGGTAATGTAAAGCTCATTAGGTGAACACGCTAACTGTGTGAGGAGACTGGAACATGCCAGCCTGCTGTGGTGTGGTAGGTGAGTTCCTCTGTTGCGATAGCTTTGTCCCCTTCCCCCCATCGCCCCCTCACCCGACCACCCCCTGCCACTCTCTGCCACCCTCCGCCACCTCCGGGACAAAGCTGGCAACACAGGTTTCAAAACAGATCTTGTACTATTTGTCGGGAGACCCACAATCTTTCGACAAATAGTTGAGGCAATATTTGTCCGAGGAACTAACCTGTGGCCAATATTGCATGTTTTGATTTTATTCATTAAGATTTAGGTGTTAAGGAAATGCCTTTGTATTCCAACAATTTATTATAAATAAATGCACTGTCATTTTTTATCACTATTGCCAACCGAACTCTTCAATTATTAAAATTCATTACGATGTGTAGGTGTTTTTTTTTTAATGACTTTTTCTTTAATTTAAATTTTGTTTCAGTATTTTAGTTCTTTTTAATGTTCTTCTTGTAATTTTGTATTATTTTTTGTTTTAAATGTGTACTCATAAAATAAAAATTATTTACCCAATTTCTTAAATACTGTATGTTTAGCATTTGCATTGTGAAAGTTATTGTAATTTCATTTCAAGTTGTGTCGCATTTTGATTAATTCTCTTTTATATATAAAATACAACAGCCATTTGATAATCTCGCAAAGGGGTCGACATCTGACTGGGTTTGTTTGACATAGGACCAGCTACAGACTGCGGCTCCAGTGAGCGGAGGAATGGGCATGCACCTGCTCCAGAAGATGGGATGGAAGCCCGGAGAAGGCCTCGGGAAGGAGAAGAATGGATCCCTCACTCCGTTGCTGCTAGAAATCAAATTAGACACCAAGGGACTTGTGGCCAAAGAGGAGGTACTTATTAATATTGAATGCTACTTATATAGCAGACCCTCTCAATTAGAGATGATCGATATTCCTGTCCCGGTTAGTTGGACTAGCAATAAATGTGACGCAGCACCAAGTAAAAGCAGATTAACTGTTTCACTTTTCACATTTACATCCATAAAATTAAATCGTAGAGCCCAATGTTAATCTCATTTTAAATGTGAATAACGCGCAAGTGCCCGGAGCCGGTGGGACTATAGCATCCCAAATAGAGATATTTATTACTTCTGGAGTGTTTACTTAATTTTGTAGCGTGCTTGTAATTCTCAGTCGAAGCAGCGGAACCCCGCCCGGAGGGGGGGACCCGCCACAGTGAAGACCCTCTCGGGAAAGCACCCTGTCTCCTTGCTGGGAGAGTTCTGCTCCAAGAGGAAGTTCGGTGTGCCCTCCTATACACTTTGCTTCGAGTGTGGACCTGATCACAAGAAAAACTTCTTATTCAAGGTAGGTACTATAATTATATTTATTGCTATTCATATCATGAATAATAGAAATAAAAAAGAGATATGGCATGGAATCGTGCTGATTTTTGCCAAGTTACGAGCTACCAAACTGCACAAACTATCAAAGCGGCGGAGCCAATGATAGTTATGCGTTTAGTGTGTAGATAGAAATAATTTCGGAGCACCGCTGTGCGTAGATACCATTTGCAGTAGTACGGGGGAACGACATTTGCAACACTTTTGTGCTGGCGGTTTCATACTATTAATGGATCATGGCCCATTTTCCATGCCCTTGTTTCCATTATCTATTGTTTCTAACATGTATGACTAGGTTTATAAATAATGGTCTTCCAATTGTTTTTAATTGTTACTGTGTACTTTTTTCTGCAATGTCAACTATTCTTGCCTAAAGCTAGACTTTTAGAGCAGTAAAGTTACTTTTGTTCTATAAACAAAAATCGTTATTGAAATTGTTATTTGCAGGTGACTGTCAATGGTATTGAATATCAACCAAATGTGGCGAGTGCCAATAAGAAACAGGCCAAAGCGGATGCTGCACAACTTTGTTTACAAAAATTAGGCCTTTTACCTAATTGAATAACCTGTCTCAAGGTCAAAGGCTAAGATTGCGTGTTTCAAACTCCGTCACATTTGATGACCATCAAATCTATGAATCACCTCCATTTTGAATTGAACGGTCGTCATTAACATGTCGAACCCCGGACACGCACAATGCGGTAGATGACACAATATAATAATTTGCACCGGTGAACAGGATTCGACAGGTTAAACAACGACTCTCGATTTCAGCTTTTTTCCAAATTTATCAGCTCTCAAGCGTAATAATCATGTCATGCTTATCAGCTGATCACAATTTGATCAAAAGCTAAAATGAGCCGAGAATCGTTCAACAGTACTCGTACAAATGTAAAAATTCAAAATGGCGGTGAACATCAATTTGATGATAACCAAATGTGATGGAATTTGAAACATCCCAATCTTAATATGTATACTACAGATCATTATTTGAAATCACATTTTTTTCTTTTTTACATCTGACAAGAATACAGATTAATTTTATAAATCTTTTATTTTTTACCTGTTGAGTTTTTTTACTCTGCTTGGCAAATCTATTTGATGTACGCCTTTTTACCTAACTCAGTTATAAAAATTTGCCATCAGTTCATATTCAACTAGGATGTGCCCTTGGTTGCGACACATAATAATCCCAAAATACTTACTGTACCTACTTCATAAAATGAATGCGCTCATTTTGTGATCATTATACACTTTTTACATTAAATATGCCCACTGTGTACTTGTTATTTTCGTGTAAATATAATGGAAATCACATATAAAGCAAGCGGTTTTGAACCATTTATATTTATGGATTACATAAAGCATATAAGCATACATATAAAAAGTATATTTTTTCATTTAATACATTATGTATGTATATATTTTTTTCTACATTATGCATGTATTTGCTTTACCAATAATGTAAAGTAATAGCTTCATTTAATGACTGTAATGAAGTATAATATTTTTAGTACCAACATCACCACCGTGAAGAATAATTATGTAGTACAGTAAAACTATCTTATAAGGTTTTCCAAAGTACCTGAAAAAAAATTCTTATGTGGGAACCTTGTAAGTGGGTTTCATTGTGATATTTGATTTGAGTTTTCCACGATCAAAAGTATTGTTGTGATTATTTATGAGGTATTACGCTATGTTGTGCTTCCTCCTCCTTTAACCAACGTTTCGGACAGCCGTACACTGTCCATCATCAAGGAAAACATTGGTGAAAGGAGGAGGAAGTGCGGAACGGCATAATACCTCAAGCATCAATCACGATAAAAGGGTTTCACTGTATTCATATTATTATTGTATGTTAGGTACACCTCTTTGCCTTTATCTGCCATATCGATGCTATGAATGTGGCTAACTCTCCACCCCTGGTTTGAAATTATTCCACAAAGTTTTGTCACTCGCTATAAATGTCCTGCATAATTCACTAAAAAAAGAAAATCTCATTGTGTCCTTCAATTTGTACGCTTCCTCCACTTTTCTGTTAAAAAATAACGGTTTATCAAGTTTAATGTTCGTCAAAAACTTGGTTCACAGTTTAATTGCTGTAAAATAAATATGTATATACAAAAAAAAAAACAGTTTTTTTTCCTCTTTCCTGTAAATTTAACCAGTGGAGTGGAGAATCAGATAATAAACATTTAATAATATTTGGACGATTTGTACAGCACTGTTTTTGTGAAAAATCACATATTCAATCATTTCATTATTATGAGAAGAAACAGTAAAGTTGGTATGTAATAAAGAATGAAATAAAGTGCTTTTTGGAAGTTTACACTGAGCTCATTGTAATACCCTAATAAATAATCAAAAAATTATAAATCACTTTCATTTTAACAGCCCACATAATTTATTCCAGTTTATATAAAAGGTGACGACTGATTTGAGCATTCGGTCGTTGTGAATATTTCCCCCCGAATATTCGCTGGTCTCGAGCAATGTTCACGGTGCCTGAATATTCAACTCTGCCGTGCGAAATGGCACACGTAGAGGTTGTGTGTGCGGCATTTCTTCTAATCCAATACTCCTATTAAAAGAAGAAAAGAAAGCGTATTTGGGGAAAAAGCAAAAAAAAAATTAACTTACACCAATAAAGACACTCGCACGAGGTCCCCTCGTGACGAAATTCACCCAGCAGTGACTAACGGCGAACTTGGTGAATATTTCAAAGGGATTTGCTAAAAAACCAACATCCAGTTGGAGTACTCGGCGCTCGCCTGACTTAACTTTTATAAGTTATTTTGATGAAACCAATAAAACACTTGATTAGAGCAAACACTACATCTTTCTTTATTCAATACAATGATAATTCAACATTATGACGAAGTAAGAAATTTTAAATTTTTATACAATGCAGACAAGTCACCAGCCTGAAGTTTTAATACTAATAGATCCCGGCTTTCCTTTCGGGTGAAGTTGTCAGCTCGCTGTACTGACATGGCCAATATTCTTGTTGGAACATGTTCACGAGCTAATGTTCCAAGTCAGTCACCGCCATAACATTCCTGGATTACGAATAACCTGACAATATTTGAACTCTCCCTACTCCCATCATAAAAAGCTGAAATTGTTGCTTGTGCAATGACGGAGGACTTATTTTGCGGAGGAGTACACCCGCAATGCCTGGGTGTGAATCTGATGCCTAGGAACACTGGGCTACAAACCCGTAATAAAACAAACTAAGAATTTTCAACTACAAAATTATTTATTTACATGATAAAAATATTTTTAAAGCTTGAAAAACATGAAATCAAGACCAATCATAGTAGAACAAATCAATATCCATACTCAGTTTCAATCATCGCTGATCAATGATTTTATCTCTTCTCTTCCATCTAACTTTATCTATAAAATTACATAAATATATATTTAAAATTGTTAACTGTTATATTTTCCAGATCCATGGGAAACCAACTAGATTACATAAATACACAACTATTTCACTTGATCGAAAATTGCATAAACCCAATTTGGGAGTCAAATTTTAAATGTTTGGCATTTATCACACCTGCAATAGCTTCATTTAAACTATTCATAAATCAATAATGATATATGGCAAATCTAAAACAATATTTTGCAGAATTCTGTTTCAGATATTGTTTCAAAGCACTGAATCAATAGTTGGAATAAAGCTTATGTGCATTGGTAGTTAAGGTGGGTAGTAATTTATTAATTTAAAGTTGATTTTTATTCTGGTTTCTTCTGTTTGATCCTGTAGTCTGATAAAGCTGCCTTAATCGCATCTTCAGCGAGCACTGGAAATTAAAAAGAATATTAGGGGGACAATCGTAGATCCCGAAAAATAAAAATATATATCTTGTAACAATAAACCCCCGCAAAGTGCGACTTAGGTCTAAGTTGGAATTTTGTGGCAGAGCGAATCACAAATCATTGTGGAAGAATACTGGTGTGTGTGTTTGATAAAATAATGTTAGTCCTTTTAAATTGTAAAATCGGATTAAAAATATGAATACACTAGAGCAACCAGTGAAAAATCATGGGATAAAAATAAATGTATTGTAACACCGATATACATGGCCAGCAATGGAATACAATTAGTAGCCTTAAATTAGAAGAAGAAAGATACCGGCCGAAAAGGCAGGAATGATTTCACGGGCACTTCCGCCTGCCCCTCGCTCGAGCGAGGAAATATATAATACAACCTTATATGAAGTGAACTTGTGCTAGAATCGCCAATAAACAGTTATATACACATTTACAGACTATTGTTTGACATTCCCTGCATAACAGACCAGTTAAAGTGTTACAGTATTTAAAAAAATATATAAATAATTTTTAAAAAATATATAAAGAATTTAAAAAAATATATAAATAATTTTTAAAAAATATATAAAGAATTTAAAAAAATATATAAAGAATTAAAAAAAAACATATTTCCACGGCTGAGAATCGAACCCCTATAACTGCTTGGAAGGCAACTATGCTGACCATTACACCGCCAACCATCGTAAAACGGTGGCATAAATTCATTTATGTACCTATTGAAAATAAGAATTATGTATTTTTTAATTAATATTTTTTTAATAATTTATTGTAACTTTAGAATTAGAGTGTTATGTACTCACATCACAACCGAAATTATGTTGTTTAATAATTACACATTATTCAAGACCAATCTGTCTATGCCGCTTAAATTATTCTAGAGCACAAATAAAATAGTATGTTAGAATTTCTCTTTTCTTAAAAAAGAAAGAATATTGTCAAGTTATGAAGAACATGACAATATTTTAAAAACTCCTACTAACATAATCATAAGTGAAAAATATTGCTTGTGCGGTGATGGAGGATTGGTTAGCAGAGAAATTGAACCCACCTGGGTGGGAACCCGACACATTTGTCTACTCAGCTTCTAACCAGTCAAATTTAAAAATTGAAAAAAAAACTGAAAGTAAAGCATAGTAATCAGTTGTGAGCGATGACCCAGCATTCTGGTGTATAGATCTAAATACCTAATGGACTTCAAATAAATTTGACATCGAAAAAATATATCATCGCCGTACTGGAAAAATTGTATAAATGGCAATTATATAGGAGAGCGATTTAAAGATTTTACTACTCTTTAAACGGAATAAGGTATTTTCACAAACTACGGATGCGGTTAAAAATGTGTGGAAGACTTCAACTTTATATTTCTGATTCTGATAATCGCACTAAAAATTAGTAATAAAATTTTTTCAATCGTAATTATCTACTTTAAAAACGATCTAAAACTGCACATTTCGAAGCGGTCCGAACTGGCTAAAATGTCACTATGATGTACACAACGCCACTGGCTGGTAATATGACTGTCACCGACATTGGTCGGCGTGACATCAACGACACCATATTCACGAACAAAAATGAACATGTCCTTTTGGCCACATTCTAAAAATAGCAATTTTTAAATCGTTGTAGAAAAATTATTTGTAAACATAAACACTACAATGAAAAAAAACAGTGAAAATATCCCCTATTAGAGTAAAAATTATTTTTTTGGTTTCATAAAATTGATCACATCTGTCGTGATAAAAATGCCTTTGGTCTATTAACCTTTAGAACGATGAGCTCCCGCAGCCTAATATTTCCGTAGTATGTCGAGGGTAAAAATTTGCTGCACTGGCTGAGTCTATTTTTGTAAAAACCTACTTGCTTAAAATTATATTTTTGTAAATTGTGCCGTCTTACCAGATAAAGTGTTTAGATATTTATGAAAAATGTATATATCTATCATAAGTAGTTTACCCAGAATAGCTACTTATATTCTACATATATATGAAAATAAAGTATGTTTTTACGTTGCCCATTGGATACGTCGGTGTTCAATGGATACAAATTTTGCATATCTGATGGGTAATCTCAGCTCACTAGAGGTTAAAACAATGCATATTTTTTGAAATTCAGAAAAAGAAGAAAAAAATACTAAATACTCAACTTTTCAGCCGAGATCTATTAAGACATGGAGAACATCATTTAGAACTCAATTATACAAAAACCCAATTTTTAGATTTATTGCAGTTATACAGTTTATGCAGTATGGTGACGATATACATATTTTCAGTTGACGGCTGTCATTGATAGTTACACATGAAGATCACTTTACTTACTAGAGCAATGCAACTTCACGGGGGGCAAAGACAGTTCTTTGGCAATATCTGTATTCTTGAGTTTCAATGCCTCGTCAACTGTTTTGCCCTTCACCCATTCTGTGGCCAGAGAGCTGGAGGCGATAGCGGATCCGCAGCCAAATGTCTTAAACTTCGCATCGATGATCCTGCCGTTTTCGTCAACCTTAATCTGCAGCTTCATTACGTCTCCACAGGCGGGGGCGCCAACCAGTCCAGTGCCGACATTCTTGTCTTTCTTATCCAAGGAGCCAACGTTGCGGGGGTTTTCGTAGTGCTCCAATACCTGTTATCACAGCACAGGTAAAATATAATACCAAATAAGTCACATTATCACAACTATCGTAGAAGCATTTCTAAAATTTATTTTTTAATTTGCAAAGTACAAAACCATATATATATAACGATCTTCACCTATAAATAGCATGTCTCATTATTAAACAAATCTATCTCTAGTTTGTGTCATGAATAAAGTACGCTAAAAGTAATATTCACCTATCTGTATTGACAGTTGGCACAAAAGTAAGAATGCGAACAATAGAAATGTAAAATAATAAAACGACGTAGCAATCGGCGAAACTTGGTACATAAATAATAACTGATTCATATACATATATAGGTCAAGTCAGTTCACAAATATTGATTTCGAATAAGTAATTGCGATGATGAAAGTTAAATTCGTGATATTTGTACGAATCAAACCTCGTTAAATTTGGCTTGTTTAATTCGTGAAACTCTTTGAAAATAGAAGAGTTTCGATTAAAAACATTGAAATAGAAAAACGAAAATATTATGAAACAGTCCGGATATCACGAGCGACCTTCACCTCGAATCTATCGGAAACAAAAATATAACCAAACTTACATTCGCATGATATGAAGCAACCGGAATAACGGCAATGTTATTCAAGCTGACAGTTCTACGCAGACAAAGAGCTGTCCTTATAAAAGCCATTTTGTATGAGAATCAATCAAATATATTCAATCCACAAAATAATTTTGAACCATAAAAATTTTATCTACGCGGTACGAAACAAGGCTTCTAGAACGGAATGAAAATTTCGCAGCTGACAACAAACTTCAGAAAAACTCAATAACCAACCATAGATCAGAGATATTTGCATAGACACTAAATCATTGAGTCAATAATATAGAGGTCTTTAAGTCTTAGCCAATCTTGTCATCTTTCAAATTTTATTTATGAAAACTTGTTCCAGTTGATTAGTCAAAGTTTTCTTATATTTTTTTCAACAAATTATTATTTTTAAACGCATAACCTATATATATATACATATTGCCACGTTGGGCGCCAATTGTTACGCTCTTAGGTTGGTTCATAATATCTCTTGGAATAGCGCAAAAAGGTAGGAACTATGTATAACTAAAGTTCATCTTAACTAGGTATAAAAAGGTCATTTTTTATATTTATTTTATATGAATACCGCACAAGAGTCCCAACTGCTCCCAACCGTCTGGAGCCAGTGAGACTATGGCATTCCCAATTGGGGAATATTTTGAGGCTGAAAGTATTGGGGAGGGGAAGGAGAAGGGGAAGAGGGAGGTGGGGAAATTAAATTAGAGATTCACTTTGCTTATTCCTGTTGCTGGTTATCATCTGTCCTAGGGATCTAGTTCTCCCTGTTCCCGTCTGGCGGAAATGTTGCAACGGTTCCCTGGCGCTAGCGTCGACCATTACCTAAATCGACTACTAGGTGCTGCTGGTAGGCCCGTTCCGTAACTTAACCAAACTATCTCTAGAATTCTAGGAAACTGGTTCCACGGTTAACGAGGTCGTTCCGATCCGAGTAAGCGTAGGTTTTATGACTCGTATTTTCTGGCGGGCCACTCAATTTCTTTTGGGTTTATTTTTGTCATCGAGTGGAAGTCTATTTTGTCAGATTATGCCGTCGTTCTAAAATAATGGTTAATTCTCTAAGCTTTATGATGATTTCCGGTCCATCAATAATAAAGGATACTAGCCTATTGCGCAATTTATTCAAGGCCTATCTAGTAAGGGGAAATTATTAGGAATTAAGATGCAAATATTATAAAGCAAGTAGGTCTGTGAATTCGGCCACGTGGGTTGTACTAATGGATATATCAATTTTTTTTTTTACAAACCTACAGTTTTATTCCAAGCTTGATTAAATTTTGCACACTTGACCGTCAAAACAATAATAAGGTGATTTATGATGGATGTCATGATCCAAAAAAAATAATTTGAGTTTGGCCGTCGATGAATAAAATGTGCCAGAGTTGGGGATTACCATGAAATCATCACCGTTAGGTCTTTTGTGGCCTCTGACGATAAAATACGAAACTAAATACCAAATGTTACCGAAATTGGATTTTCCCCCACGCGGACACATCGACAAAGGCCGAGCTTTCCGGTTTGGTTTTTTAATCATTTTTTAAATCCTTGTTTCCTCGGTGACATTTTAAAATAAAGTATTAAAATATTGTGTTCATGCATAATACTTATGATGCTTTATAATTTTTGCAAAGAGAATAAAGTTTTTAATCAATAAACTCTTACAAAATCTTTTTTTCATCAAGAAACCATCCAACTGCAAAGTAATCATCGCACCGTTTCACTGCAGGATTATGCAGAGAGGATAGATCGACAAACAACTCGGTCTTGGCACACACTCCTTGCTTAATTCAGATTTATATATCGCTTAATACAGATTATTCTGTTATTCTAACTCTTGATGTGGCCCAACTTAAGTATTTGGTTAATTTGACCGTGCTTTGTCTTCCTCGTATGTCATCGACTTTTTCAGCCATTCTCATTCATAGAAAATCTTCTGTTGTTATGACTCTTGACATCATCCGAGTTAAGTATTTTGTTCACTTGATCATGCTATGTCTTCCTCGAGCGTCACCGACTTTTTCTATCATTCTCATTCATACATACTCTTTTTTAGTCTTAACTCTTGACATGAAACGACTCATGTATTTGGTTCACTTAATCGTGCCATGTCATCCTAGGGCGTCACCGACTTCTTCTACCATTCTCATTCAAACTTATTCTTTTGTTGTTCTGACTCTTGACATGATCCGACTCAAGTATTTGGTCACTTGATCGTGCCATGTCATCCTTGGGTGTCACTGACTTCTACCATTCGCTTTCGCGTTATAATAAACACTCCAATTAAATGTAGGTATAATGTCAGTAATTGAAAATTCGTTTTTTTCGGAATCAAAAGTAGTTCCCTAGGGGTTATTTTATATAAAAAACGGCCCTGTACAAATCATTAATTTATTATTTATTATTATAGATTAATGACCGAAAACAGGAATGTTTATTTCCTCAAATTTTCCAAAAGATTCCCGTAATTACTTTTAAACTGTCAATTCCTGGTGTACCAATAAAAAATAATATGAATATTAAAAAAAATATATATTTATATTTATGGCCCACAGGCCATTTTGTGTTACCAATTTGTTACGGCTACGTACTAAGCATGCGGGTTGAAGCCCTCCTCTCCCTCTCCTCATTTTCATAATACTGTCGTCCAACTTGGGGCTTCATTCTCATTACCCTCATCTAATAATAATACCTAGGTACCTTGTATCTGTCAATACCGTGTAACGGTGAATACTTTAAATGATACACTTGTATTGAATATATCGAGATCGGTCAATAACGCAAGTGTTAAATTTCGATATACGATATACCGATACTGAATATCAGGAATCACATATTCAATAAATATCGTTACATACTCGTTAAAGCCGCGTCTCCGGCGAACTTTTTTACGAAACATTATACAAAAAACCATACAGAAAAACATTTGTTTTCATACACATTCCGTCTCCTGCTAAAATGTTTTGTTTTGGTTAAAAATGTTTTTTTGAAAACAGTCGCAGGAGACGCGGCTTTAGAATGCTAATATCTATGGAGCCAGTAACGATATATCTGATGTATGGCGGTATTATAATATGAATACCTGTTACGAATATATTAGGTTCAGGCCTACTCCGAACCGAGTTCGGGTTGGGACGTTGGCCGATCGTGTAGTCGGGGAACCATTTTGAAAAGTGTTTACAGTTATTGAAAATATACAGTGTGTCCTTTTAAAAATGACTTTTTTCCTCTGGAATACACCTAATTTTCTTTTCTGAAGTCAAATAACAAGTTTGAAACATCTGTATACAATAAATGTATCTGCGCGAGTACCTGCCGCGTTCACATCAACAGTCGATACCTATAATTAATAAATTTTAAAATTAAAATGTTTAGAATATATGCATCAATTTAATTTCAATGGGTTTTTAATACATATTTTAAAAACACTTATGGTCATTTAAAGCTTCCTTGGTTGATATTTTATTAAAATGGTGGTATAGATAATTTTTCCAAAAGAAATCAGCTATTTAGCTTTAGCAATTTGGGAGGCAGGTATGAGTACCGCCGCTCCGGGAACCATTAATTGGATCAGGGCCGGTCCTATGCAAGCGAAATTGTAGCAGTCCGCTTCAGGCGCCATTTTTCCAAGGCGCAAAGGCAATGATAATATCTAACACCTAACGGAGCGCCATTGAGGTGATTAAGGGCGACAAAATTTTGCATGCGCCAGGCGCCGTTTTGCTCATGGTCAGTCCTGCATTGGATAACTAACATCTATCCTTTACTTTGCTTACGTCCGAAGCTCACTAGAAAATGCGTCACAAGCATGGAACCCACAATATAAAACATATGTGCACAACTTGGAATGTGTTCAAAATCGCTTTCTACGATACCTAGATTTTCGTAGTTACCGTCCCCATATAAATCACCAAGAGTCGGCAGCGTTTTTTAATATGTTATCGTTGGAAGATCGAAGAATCTCAGCTGATTTTTCTGCAAAAAAATGCTAGATCCACCGCAAATTGTTCGGAACTCCTACAATGGATCCAACTACGAGTTCCCAATATGGTAACCAGATCGGACCAAATTCTTAGCCTTCCTCGATGCAACACTAATTCAAAGCAAAACTCCTTCATTTATCGGGCATCACCTTAGAGTAATAATATACTACTCTAAGGGCATCACACATTTTTAACCAGCAATACTAAAAATTTGACATCTTTAACTCTATGGTACATACTCTGCTCCATAAAGTCTCACCGGCGATCTATCGAGCATTTATAACTTCAGATACCTACTCACCGCATACTACCACCAGTCTATTAACTTTCTTCTTTATATATACATATACAATATTTTGTCTTGTTCTTTTATTAATATAAAATCACACACATACATTTCAACTAGATCGCCCCCCCCCCACCTCATTCCTTTCTAGACCCCATAACAAATTACGTTTAACTTTTTTTTTATATTTCTTCTTTATTTTGTATAATTATCTTTTTAATTTTACTTTTATTTCGTCGAAAATCACTAGATTCACTTATAAATAATACCCACTTATTTTTTATGTAAACTGTTGGTCTCCCAAATAAACAAATAAAATAAAATCTATGCCATAGGTTACCCTAAGTGGTTTACTACGTTTGGTGACGTAGCAGGGGTGCCCGGGGTAGTGAGGTTTGTCCAGGTCTTGGCGGCGGATGCGTCTGCCCACCAACTGCGTGGTGGGCTGGATCGGGAGAGGTCGGTTGAGGGAGACCCCTTCACCCCTTCAGCTGGAATCTCAACAGGATCAGGATTACACAGGATCCCCAAAGATGACATATGCTCTGAGGAAAATTATTTTCCCCAGGGCCTCCTGTGTAGAGTTAATGTTAAAAAAATCATCCATAACGACCATAACTTTAATTAAAAAGTATAAGTATGCATTGGTACGGTTTTTTCATCGAATAGAGCTAGGTTATCTGAACTATTTCACTCGGAATAAAAGCGTCAAATTATGTTGTTTCTTTTAATATTATCTATTATAATACACATGTACCTTTTCTATGTTATTTGTAAATGTCCATGTAAAAGCCTGTAATGGGCATAAAAAACGAACTTCTGGATCGATTGGCCGCTTGTGGGTTCGGTGGCATGTGTCTCATGCCTCTTGAGATGTGACTTCCCCGAAAACGTAGACGCGGGCATGGTATATAACATGTTCAGCATGTGTCACTATATGACTTTCCAACGAAGATTTCACAGAAAAACGTTGAGAGCACTCCGGACATTCAAATGGTTTGCTTCGGGGTGAACTCGCACGGTGTGCTGCTTCAACGCGACTTTCCCGTTAAACGGAAGGCCGCAGACTACACAAATATACGGATTCGCTTTAGAGTGAAACAGGACGTGTCTTTCTAGATGCGACTTCCTAGCGAACAAAGCGCCACAACTTAAACACGAGAACGGTCTTTCACGGGTGTGGATAAGCATGTGCGTGGTCAAGTGAGACTTTCTCGAGTGTGACGAACTACAGATATGACATTTGAACGGCCGCTCTCCATTATGCGCCATGATGTGATGTTTCAACGTCGACCTCTCCGCACAGGAATATGTGCAGTTTTCCAGCAAACAAACGAAAGGTTTTTCTCTGCAATGCGTAATGATGTGTTTTTTCAAGCTTGAATTGCGCGACGTTATAAACTCACACTCTTTACACGCAAATTTTTTAATACCAGAATGCGTTAACATGTGTAAAGTGAGATTAGACTTGCGCGAGCACGTGTAGTCACATTCCGAACACGAAACTGGTTTAACTCCGGAGTGAGACATGAGATGTCTTTTTAAGTCGAAGCTCCGTCGGAATGAAGAGCCACACTGCGCGCAAGGGTAAGGCTTCTCCCCGCTATGTATGCGGCTGTGTATTTTCAGTTTGGATTTATCTGAAGAAGCGTAGCTACAGTATGTGCATGATAGTGGTTTCTCACCACTATGAATTATCGCGTGTTCTCGCAGTTTCGACCTTTCGTAAGAAGCAAAGGGGCATTCTGAACACTGGAATGGTTTAGCACCAATACTGGAATCAGTTGGGTGACGTATCCGACAGTATTTGGGTTTTGTGGGGATTGTTTGAATGCCTTCTTCATTTTTACTCTCATCGCCTGTCTCCGATTGCGCATTTTGTCCCCCTGAAAAAGATTTGAATTTATTTAAAATTTTAAAGGCATTACTTTACAAAAGCATGGTTCAAACAGAATTTAGCTTACGGAATGTCCATACGAGAGAATAACAGAGCTCTCCATCGGCGACGCGACTATTTAAACAACAACCAATCAGAAGGACGGATTTGGGACTAGCTCACATCACGGCCCGCGCTGTGAAAATAAGAACCATTTCTTTCTCGATTGATAGTTCGCTATCGTATCGGTATCAACTCTCGCATAGAGTGTTAAGTGTAATTTTGATATTGTACTAATGGCCTTCCACACGACTGATTTACCTTATACTAAAAGAGCCATGACGTCGAAATGTTCGACCATCCAGTCGTTCTTTCCTAAAGTTGGTAGGCTTGACTTTAGGAAAGGGGGACCGGATTTAGTATCGGGCAAACCAGTCGTGTGGAAGGCCTATTACAGTCTCACAATTAATGAAAATTAAGGAAAAAGCGATCGTTTAAAAGATTTTCCGTAACAACATCAAGATGGCTCATAGGAAAATGAAAGTAAGTTTAAAAAAGCACAATGGTTTATAGAACAAAAATCAAAGATAAAATGAGTAACTTGGTATTGCCATAGTAATTAACATGTTTTATTCCAAATTGATTACACGTTTAGAATGTTTTGCCAACCTGTAAGTTGTAACTGTAATTCTCTATTAAACATCATCTAAGTAGTTATGTACTTAGTTACATTCAGATTTTTTGAGATAATCATTTGGGAGAAGGGTACCGCCGCCCCGGGAGCCATTAATTGAATAACTAACACCTTTGCCACAGGTCACCCCAAGGAGTTCACTACGTTTGATTACTTAGCAGCAGTTCCCGGGTTCACGGAGCGAGGTTTATCCAAGTCTTGGCGGGGATGCATCTGCCCACCAACCGAGAGGCTGGTTTAGTGAAACCATTTGACCTATCCAGCAGTACATTTTCGACTCACTGTCTTGCCCCGCAGTGGGAGGGATGAATTAATACGTCCGTCACTCCTGGATACACTGATCCCCAGATTACTACTACCCCTCATGGATTTTCCTTAACAGAACATCCTGTCTTTCCTTTCTTTAAAAATACCGTCCACACAGTATCCCCAAAGATGACATAGGCCCCGAGGGAAATTATTTTCCTTAGGGCCTGCTGTTTGGAGTTAATGTAAAAAAATAAAATATTGCTCACAAACAAAAATTGAGGAATGGCAGCAGGGGCCGATCCCCCGAAGGATTTGATTAGGCTTTTTACGAATAGTTTGAACCAATACACATCCGTTATATTATCGCATTACGTTCCGCGAGATTCAATGTATATTTCCTTAATGTTAAACGAAACGTGATACCCTCCCACAGATGGCGCTAATTCAAATATTTTAGATGAAAATACTTTTAGCACTTGCTTTTAAATATTGAGATGAATTGTTTGTTGGCGGATGTAGGTATGGAAAATGAAACGTAATAATTTTTTTTTTTAATTTTAAAGCTCAAGTCGTTCAAGAAACATAGAAAAATACTGTACCTATATGTTAGTTTTACAATAATATACGAGGTGTATTCAAAAGAAAAGGTGAATTTTTAATTTTCGCGGGCTGTGTACCTTCGATTATCGATTTTTTTTTTGTTATGTTGGTACACATATGTTTATCATATGTTAGCATTATCAGCCATTTTGGATTAGTGGTTTGTTTTTGACAACTGGAAAGGTTAGTCACGTTTTTGTGTGTTCTTCAATTTTTTACTTTTGAAGTAAAAAATCGAAGAACAACTTTTCAACGCTCAGGAGTTGTTGAATGACGTCAACGAGGATCCAGATTTGCTCAAAAGGGTCATAACTAGTGATGACACGTGGGTATATGGTTATAACGTCGAAACCAAGGCCCAATTATCCCAATGGAAGCGGCCAGAAGAGCCAAGTTCGATCAAATGTGAAGGTTTTGCTCACTGTTTTCTTCGATTAAAATGGCGTGGTGAATCATGAGTTCTTGCCAACAGGTCGTACGGTGAATAAGGAATACTACAAGGAAGTTATGCAACGTTTGCGTGAAGCAATACGGCTCAAACGATCGGAATTGTGGAAAAACCAATCATGGATTTTGCATCATGATAATGTACCAGCTCACACATCAATGCTTGTTCGTGATTATTTGGCCAAAAACAACACCGTAATCATGCCTCAACAACCATTTACACCAGATTTGGCTCCCTGCGACTTTTTCCTATTCCCGAAACTGAAGAGACCAATGAAAGGAAAGCGTTTTGCCACAATTGATGAGATAAAGTCAGAATCGAAGAACGAGCTGATGGCCATACCGAAAAGCGCATTGTGTTTGGAGGATTGGAAGAAGCGCAAACATAAGTGAAACATAAGTGCATTATATCTGAGGGGATTACTTTGAAGGGGAGAAAATGGATATTGATGAATAAATAAATACTTTTCAAAAAAATTCAGAATTCACCTTTTCTTTTGAACACACCTCGTACTGTATTTTTATAAAAATATTGTACCTATATGTTAGTTTTACAATAATATATTGTATTTTTATAAAAATACTGTACCCTTATGTTAGTTTTAAAATGATATATTGTATTTTTATGAGTTTCCTGAAGGACTGAGCTTTAAATCTAAAGTCGCCATCTGTGAGCCCGTGAGTCCCGAATCGGAACGTAATTGTGAATCCTCTTCTTTTTTGGGATTCCAGGGGCTAACAGGATGGCTCCATTTTGAAACTCCTTACCGGAAATGTCGATTTCTTCATCTGGGCAGAACTCTTCTTTAATAACCTGGTGTTCAACGTTTAATTCCGTACTGGTTGTAGTCTTGCTGACAAAATGTTCTTCCAGCTTTATTTTGATTTTCGGAATGTCTTCGTGTATTAAATCCATAGCAGTAGAGAGAGAGAAAAAGAGAGAGATTTCCCAAAATAAGTTTTTATTGGAGCAGTTTACAAAGCATAACAAGACAGGTTACATGTCAGAATTTATTTATGACAGTTTGTTAGAATACTTCTATGGAATTGCGTACTTCGTCAGGAGGAGGGTGTTGCCATAACTATCTAACAAATAATACACAATAATAAAATTACATTACAATACATTATGCAGGATACGTAATTAGGACGTTGATATAGCCTTTTGTAATCACCTAAAATAATTGACCGAATTCACCGAAATATTTAGCTTTAAAAGGTGCATTTTAAATAATAGGAATTCCCAGATTAGACCGGCCATAAAATAAATTTAGTAGAAAGTCTAGCCGAAACTATTGTTAGGAAAAATCGTAACTAAAATAATATAATCTTAACTGCTATTTTGGGAAATTCCGCAATTCCTTTGTGATTTTATGGGACGTCAATAAAAGATAATACCTACAGGTAGACAGGTAGACGGAAGGACAGTGGGCTCTAGGAGACAGTCGATTGCCAGAGTCCGCCCAGGACGGAGAGTCGAGTGAAAGCTTCCACCGAGGAAGCACGAGTGAGGTGCAGTCTTCCACCGAGGAAGCAAGAGTCCGCCCAGGACGGAGAGTCGGTTGCAGTAGTCCGCCCAGGACACACAGCCAAGTGAAACCTTCCGCCCAGGAAGGTTCCTATTCTCGCTCCTTGGAGAGGCCGCCCAGGTCCTCTACGCTCTACGAATTCTACGCTTCCATCCCAGAAGGAAGTAACTGATCTTCGCCCTTCGGAGATCAACATCGGAGACCGCCCAGGCCTCTGATTATCGCCGCGTTGCACCTACTCCCGATCCGGAGGTACACGAATACGTAGTGCGAACGCGAGGACTCTACATACAACGCAGCCACTGGACCCTGGACATCCATCACCAAAAAGGGAAGTGCCTGACTCTAATGATAATTCCTCCCACATTGCCTAAGCCAGTGAACCTCTAATTTTAAGTACAAAGACTTTAACAGTAGAATTAAGTAATTCGGTATCTAGTTTTATTGAATTGTCTAATTAAGTTTTACTCTAGTTTTAAGACTAAACCCACGTATATAAAAATAAATTACTTGTAACTACCTAAGATCGCATTTCTATTCCTCCCTTTTTGCGTTATTCCTAGAATAATACCAACTGCCCGACGCACCGTCATATCAATGTAATTGACAAGATCCAGTAATTCCTGATTTCGTTTGAGGTAAAAATGTAGATGGAGTTTTGGTTTTAGGTGATATATATTTTTTAAATACATATATAATATACCTCTATGGCCAACCCCCTGCCCCGACCCTAACTGTCCAATACCTACTGATTTTTTGTTTTTGTGGAGAAAAAAAATCGTCGGAGGGCGAAGAATAAAATGCTATCAATATTATTAAATATACTCCGGAATTACTTGTTAAAGTTTGTCGGGTATACCTGTACATATAAATATATTAATAATATCGTACTAACTGCTCCCAACAGAACTATATGGGACCAGTGAGACTATGACATATGTAGCACTAGAAGTGAAATAACACAAAACTGCGTCTAGGCAAAGTTGTCAGGCTGAAAGAAGTGGGAACGTAAAGGAAGTGAGGGAGAGGAAGGTTGGGAAGTTCCTGGGCCTAGTTATTTAGATCTTGTCACCAAACAAGGCTAAAGTCAATTCATGCAACGTGGTTTTTCTTCAGGGCGTTACTTAAAGAATATATCACTCTGGAACATGCCGCAAACAAATACTTCTATGGTACAGACTCTCAACAAAAGGTAGACAATAAGTAGGCTACTGAGATCGTTTTAATGGTTCCAAATGGCAACACCAAGATGGTTGTAAGGAAAAAAATCTGGCCTTCCACACAACTGGTTTGCCCGATACTAAAAAAGCCATGGCATAGAAAGATTCGACCATCGGGTCATCCTTACCTAAAGTTAAGCCTCACAAATTTAGGAAAGGACGACCGAATGCTCGAATGCTATGGCTTTTTTAGTATCGGGTAAACCAGTCGTGCGAAAGGGCCATACAGTTTATTTTAATAGAATAGAATGAAAGTTGAAGTCGTTTCAACGTTGGGTTTCTATTCTATTGCATAGATAAGCTTGTTCTCACTGATATATTTCATAGATTCTATAGAATATAATAGATGAGGTCGGAATGAAGGAACTGGAAAGCAAGAGTGGCTGTAGAAAATGTGAAGAGAACGAACAAGGCACAGATACATAATATACCCAGGCAGCCATGTTCTTGAACCAGGTGACTTTTCTAAGCACCCATTACAATTAGGGTGGACAGTACTCAAAGTATGGAAAAACACGTGATTATTGGTTTATGGCTAGAATGCTTAAGGGAGCTATGCTCGTAGCAGTGTCTTCAAATCAATAACATAGGTCGATACAAAATCAATTGAAAGGGTTCTACCTATTTCAATATTACTGTTTTGTGAACAGTCCACTGGTATAAAATTTATTTTAAATCTTTATGTGGAATCAGAACAAGAAACATGCACTTTAGCAAAAGCTGTTTAGTTAACGATTTATACCAGGGTTGGACATGCATCTTAATCCGCAAATAGGATAATATTTAATTTCCAGGGTGCGGTCAAATCATTTTCGTCTAGTGGCCTCTACAAAATATTTACGATTTTCTTCACTCCAACATGTTCAACCCATCACAGTATAATAATATCCCAATTAATTTACACAGTTTCAACACAATTCGAGATTAAAACAATTAAAAGAAACATTAAAATAACAAAAAATATATTTAGCAAAAGTAAAATAATCAAGTCTTTCAAAGTGACACCAGAATGTCAGAGCAGTAATAGGTACCTACACAGAATAAGTGTGTAAAACTAGATGACAATAAATATAATAATACATAAAAAAATTTGTGGATATGATAAGTCTTGTTAATACATCAATCAAATTCAGGAATATCATCATACGAATAACCTGGAATATTTCTAAAGGCACAAAAGGCAATTCTTAGGTGGTATGCTCCGGGCAAAAACATGATGGCCCCCAGAACTATCATGGAATGCATTCTGTCCTGGTACTGGGCATCTATATGTCCTGTAACGATGAGAATTCCAACGAGAAGCAGAACAAATCCACCGATACTCAAGATTGTTGAAAGTATGATGGCTTTCCAAGGAACCTTTGGCGGAGGGTAGTCGAATTGTTCGTCCAAATAGTCACTCTCCGCACCTGAGAGCCGAGTGTACTGCACATCATCGTGGGGGAAATTT
Organism: Halesus radiatus; assembly: GCA_022606495.2. Lineage (NCBI taxonomy): Eukaryota > Metazoa > Arthropoda > Insecta > Trichoptera > Limnephilidae > Halesus > Halesus radiatus. The sequence goes on along the minus strand of JAHDVE020002958.1, from coordinate 52,016 downwards.
CGTCTTCTCGACATTTGAAAGTGAACCGCAGATCTACAAATAAAATTAATTTACACGTTAAAATATGACAAATGCATGGATATTGAGTTATAATACGACATTAACAAAACATACTTAAGAAATAAAACGCAATTAGATATCAGCTATTTGCACCCTCCTTTGCATGATTGGTGAATGTTATGAGAATTTAAGGGCCAAACAAAACAAGTCTAACGATCGAAAATGTTTGACATTTCACTTGCGTTTTGACCATAGATATAGTACTCTCGGTTTGACAGATATTAGTTTTTTTTAAATATATTATTAGGCTATTGTCTATGATAAGAAAACGAAAATAATGGGTAATATCCTGGTTGCAAAATTAGTTTTATAAAAAAAAATATTAACGTATTGATATATCCTTTTGTGATACCTAAAATAAATGACCAAATTCACCGAAATACTTTTCTAAAATGTGCATTTCAGGTAATAAAAATTCCCAGACTAGACCGGCTATAAAATAAATTAGCACAAAGGCTAGCCGAACCTATTGTTAGAAAAATTGTAAACTACTACATCGTAAAATAAAATAGCCTTAATTACTATTTTAGAAAGTCGGCAATTCCTTTGAGATTATATGGGACGGCAATAAACACCTCAAAGGAATTGAGCCGCCCGACGGAACGGCCCGCTGAACAATGTGGGTGATAAAAGAATACCTACAGGTAGACAGAAAACAGAGGGCTTTAGGAGTGAGTCGGGTGCAGTCTTCCACCGAGGAAGCAAGAGTCGATTGCAAGAGTCCTCCCAGGACGGACAGTCGGTTGCAGTAGTCCGCCCAGGACAGACAGCCAGGTTTGAACCTTCCGCCCAGGAAGGTTCCTATTCTCGCTCCTTGGAGAGGCCGCCCTGGTCCTCTGACGACGAGTGAGTTTTACGCTTCCATCACAGAAGGAAGCAACTGATCTTCGCCCTTCCGAGATCAAACATCAGAGACCGCCCAGGCCTCTGATTATCGCTGCGCTGTACCTACTCCCGATCGGGAGGTACATGAATACCTAGTGCGAACGCGAGGACTCTGCATACAAAGCAGCCACTGGAGGCTGGACATCCATCACAAAAAGGGAAGTGCCTCTGACTCTAATGATAATTCCTCCACCCTGTCAGCCAAGTGAATCTCTAACTTTAAGAAACAACTTTTTCGTACAAATAAGCCAGTGAACCTCTAATTTTAAGAATCCAACCTTTTATGTAGATTTAACGAAGTAATTAGTTAATTTTAAGTACAAAGACTTTACAAGTAGAATTAAGTAATTGCCTATCTAGTTTTATTGAAATGATTATGTCTAATTAAGATTAGCTCTAGTTTTAAGACTAACCCCACGACTATCAAAATAAATTACTTGTAACAACTGAGATTGCTTTTCTGTTCCTCACCTTTTTGCGTTATTCCTAGAATTATACCCACTGCCCTAAACCCACAGTCATATCAGTATTATGAAGAGGAAGAATAGGGCTTTCTTCCTAGAGCCACCGCCTTTTAACCATTCTACGTGTGTTGCTTTAACTCTTGAGGTCATTTGAGTTCTAATTTTGAGGGGATAACATAATAAACATGTTTACGAAAATCATAAAATCGCTTGAATTTATGCGTTGTTGGATAACTGTCACCTAATCACCTTTCCATTATCTGCGTTCACAAAACTAATGGACCTAGCAAAAAACTGTAAAATTTTTTACTGGTCAGTAAAATGTAACCATGCAAAATTGCAGCCAAAAGATTTTGGAAATAATTATTTTTCAAATGTCAACCAAAAATGTAATGATAATTTTTAGAACGTATGTAATATTACGTAACATGAATTAAATGTAATGCTCTTTCCTTATAGTTTTTATGTGGACTTTTTGATCTTAGTACCTACCTACAGAGGAATCTCGCAAGCATAATTCGTTCCAGAATCTTACTTATTATGCGAAATACTAGTTAAGCAAATCAAAGGGACGCTTAGATGGTTCGGGCATGTAGAGCGAATGAACGAAGAAAGGAGTGTAAGAAGAATGTATGACGCGAATGTGATTGAAAGAAGAAGCCGGGGACGCCCGAGGAAGACATGGTACGATCAAGTGAATCAAATACTTGAGTCAGGCCATGTCAGAAGTCAGAATAACAGAATAATAATAATAAGAGTAAATGTCTATAGCGCAGTTTTGTAAAGGTTCACCTCAAGTGCGCTTTACACTAACTAACCTAACCTAATATAATTGTAAAATAACAGATATGCTACAAAGTATATCTGTTATTATAATATATATATATATACATGCAAATTAAAACTATGACATAAAATATTCATGAGCAGGTATTATAATATAACAATTTAGAAACTAAAGGTGTAAATAATAAAATATCACGTAGGTACAAATAATAACAGAGCACGATAAAATTATATGACATTATATACATGGTTTTTCACTGGATACTAAGGGAATTAAATAACTAGGGGAGAAAACCGCAACTAAATAAGCTATGGAGGATTAACAGAAAAAATGTCCTGAAATTCTGTTTCCAAGCACACGAATTTATGTTTTTTATGGGATAGGATTTTTTGAAAATTTTTATTTTTAATACCCATTTGAACTCTGCTAAATTCTGGATGTTAGCAATATTTGGGGGAAGCTTATTCCAGATGACCGGGCCGGATACACGAAAGGCGCGATCATAGTACACGGGTTTATTTGACCGAGAGGGTTCAACTAATCGGTTAGCAGCATTGAAATCTGCTGACCTCAAAGAAAGCTGTCTATCACCTGGGTTTTGTCGGGCACATAGTTCAGATATATAGGTTGGTGCCTTTCCCTGGAGTGCTTTGAAGGTTGTTGGAGAATGTATGAGGCGTTGTATGAATGTGAATGAAGCAAGAAGTGTATGTCAAGATTGAGTTGTTAGGCGGTCCGTCCTCTATGCCTACCCCTGCGGAGAAATGGCGTGATGGTTAGTTAGTTAATTTTTTCCATAGGAATTAATCTAAAATACGATAATGCGTTCCATGCTGAAAGACAATTTATAACATTTTGTTTAACAAAATTATAAGTACATCGTTATTATATATCAGAAACATATGTTTTTATCAAAGTTTCAAAATTTGGTGAAAATGTAACACAGCATAGCCATTGCCTTATTAGGGCGATGTTTCGCAACATACGACACAACAGTTTGTGCAGCTTTCAGTATTTCTTTTATTGCTGGGGAAGGTGTTGCTGTGGTTTCCTATTACCTCATCCTCCTCAACTGAAATTCAATACAACTCTATAAGCTGTGGTCAGCTTCTGGTTATGCTCTTCCAGAAGCCCATCTACCTCCATTAGTTATCCAGCCACTTTCAGTACCATGATGTTGGCCAAATACACAATCTCGTTGATTACATGTCATTTTTTTACAATTTTTTTTTGCTCATTATGGGAGGTGCTCGTTAAGCTAGGTTTCACTGTACTTTATTTATATTGGGTTTTTACAGATGCTTTCACTTAAGTGAGAACAATCCACATATAAAAAATTCAGTTATACGATATGATTGTATTACCCCAGCCAGAAGCACTCCTGTCCCGGTGAGACCGGTACACCAGGGGGTACTGAATTGTTAGAACTTGGAACACGTGCTCTATGGATAGGAAGGAGGTTGGAGTTTAATCGACCGGTATGCATGGCAAAGTAAGCCAATATTGGAATTTAGGATGGGTTGTAATAAAGGAATTGATTGAGCTTTGGTATTTCACTTCTCACTTCCCGCTTTTTTTGCTTCCTGCTTCTTGCTTCCCGCTTAATAGGTTTATTATTTTATTTTAGTTGTTGTTTTCCACACCTTTTTTTTCTCCTCTCGGTTCATGGTACTTTTTGTTTTCTGCTTCCCTCTGCTTCTTACTTCCCGTTTCCCGCTGCTTCTCGTTTCTTGCTTCTTTCGGGAGGAAAGTTCAAGACTACTGTACTAGATTATCCCTGTCCTGCCATGTGTCCAAGCATTTGATTTAGCTTCCTCCATCACGACACAACCAACATCTTCCGCCTAGTGCGATGGCAGCAGGAGGCGTTCAAACACCGCCAGGTCATTCGAAACCCGGAAATGCCTAACTCTCATTAAAAAAAGAAGAAAAAAAGTTTTTAGTTCCTATTTCTTGTTGAGGAGGTTTTATGTGTCCTTCCAGTGTTCCGTCAACCACCAGCGCTTTCGTGAAATAATTAAATAAAAAAACCAAACCTAACCTAGGGTAGGTACCTATATTTGAAACGATAGATCAACCTAAGTCACTCAATGCTATTCATAATATTTTTAAAGCTCAGTGCTTCACAACCTTTCTTAAAATACTAAAAAATTAATCAACCAGAGCCTGCCTCAATGAATGTAACAATTCTGCCTTCGGGTCGATGTCGATGGTTGTGGAACACCGTTCTGAGTATTAATAATGAATTTGTTTTGTAAACAAAAGCTGTAAGAATGAGACATTTATTTAGTTGATTAGTGAAAAATGCTAAAAAAGGAACTTATCTGCTGTTTGAAGTTTGCTTTATCCTTCCACATTAATAATCATCAATTACTAATGCTCAAGTGGTTTAATCCCTCCCTTAACTGTGGTGCAGGTATGCAAAGAAAGGGGGATTTGGGGTCACTTAAAACTATTTTGTTAACTGTGATATTCGATTATAATATTATTAGGTCACGTTGCTCTCAGAGGTAAATTACAGAAAAAAACAATAATTTCAAGATCAGAATCAAACTGAATCTATCAATTGAAATATGTATTCTGACAAATTTTTGGCTCGATTGGACGTAATCTAACTTGGTTATTCACAAAAAAACCCCAAGATGTCGACACGACACGTCAAGTACTAAAACTGTCCTGCCACATAAAAAAAATGCAGTTAATTATATGTATAGTTACACATAAATTAAAAATACCCGGACAAAGGATAGATAATGCATAAAATTAAAAAAAAAACCAACACAATGATTCACATTACAAATAGAAACAAGAGACATAAGTGATAAATAAATAATATGATTAGCTTAATCAGTGTTACATATTTTTAAGAAACAGAAAGACATTTTTTTCTGAAACTACAAATTATCGAGAAAAATGTCTACACTTCAGTGGCGGCTCGTGGGTCTGAATGTGTGCGGGACACATATACACATATCTACCTAATAAATATAGTTATAAAAACGAAAAAATTAACAAATTTCTTGGATACGTACAAAACATCTTAATTTCAACATAATTCCTAATGTAGAATCATATACTACATGAGTTACAAAAATTTTTGAAGCTTATCAAATAATAAATTATTAAAACACCAAATAAATCATTAGGTACTTAATAAACACATTATTTTTTTACGAACACAACACGAAGCCACTGTTTTAAATATTTATTGACGAGTATAATTTTTACCTCCCCACATAATCTTCCACTAAAAATGAAAACTTTGTAAAGTAAAAAAAGCTATATTGATTCATACCTACATTTCGTAAGCAGTGAGATTATAAAACTAACTAAAGAGTGAGAATTGCGAGAAGTAGAAAAGAATTGTTGTGGGCTCTATTATATATAAGGGCAAAATGTACTAGGGCCTGGTTCCCATAGAAAAATTATGCAATACCGAATGCACATGAACAGAGGACCCAATATTCGGCCATCATTTAAGATGTGTCTCACCAGCTGTAAGAATGTATCAGTGCCCGCTGAACGCAAGATGAATGTCTCTGTTAATAAAATGTGTCAAGAGATGGCAGTAATTAATTGCTAAATTACACGTCACCTTGTAACTTTTCCGCTAAATGCAAACTCAATTGTTCATATTTAAAGTATTATTTTTAGGAAGTAATGTGTTAAAAATAGGTGGGGCACGTGTCCGAGTGCCCTTATTGAATAACCGCCGCTGGCACACTCTATCTTATTTACAGTTAGACACATTTGAGACAGAGGGCTAAAGTAGGCAATATTGTTCCTGAATGTATTCAGGTGGAATGTGCTATGGTGATAAACAATAGGAATTAGGAACATTTATTTCAATAAATGGTAAGACATAATATAGTATTTAGATGGAAGTGAATTATTTTATGCAAACTTAGTTATTGATTGGGCAAGGTCAGTAATGATTAGAATCTGAATAGATATTCTAATATTGTAGTGACAAATTTAATTATGAATGATTAACTTATAGATAACACAATCCATGAATGTAAATTGACGCTATTGTATTATGACGTAATACAAACTTTCATACATGTTCTTTTGCAAACCCAGCTTTGAAAAAGGATTGCTGGTACCCTCAACAGCATTGGAAATTGAACTACGTGACTGTTTGCTTGCTACCCAATCCATCTGAAAGATTTATCATTCTTTTTTTTTATATGAATACCGCATAAGAGTCCCAACTGCTCCCAACCGTTTGGAGCCAGTGAGACTATGGCATTCCCAACTGGGGAATATTGTGAGGCTGAAGGTATTGGGGAGGAGAAGGGGAAGAGGGAGGTGGGGAAATACCTGGCTATTCAGATCTGGTCACCAAACACGGTTAAAGTAATTTCAAGCAACTTTTCAATTCTGAATGGTGGTCCTTCACCAGGACAATACTGAGAGTATCTTCCACTCTGGAACGTGCGCAAATATACTATATATTTTTTTTAAATGAATTAATTGTGAAACACAAATTAATTTAATAAAATTAACTTGCGCGTGCCGGGATTTGAACCCGCGACCTTCGGATTAGTAGTAGAGAGCCTTACCCCTCGACCATGGAGGCCGTCAACTATTCGTAATGTATTCTAGCATGGGAAATAGGACAAACAAAAAGTCTTTAAGCGAATGTGGAAACAGGTTCATAAAAGAAAAAAAAAAAGAGTATATGTGATTAATAACAAATATATAGAAATTTATTTTTAATAATTATCATTGCGTGACTACATATACACATCCTACAGGAATAAGCCAACATCCAAAAATATATATTTTGTGCAAAAGGTATGCATGTCAAGAATTTCTTTGGTGATTATTAATTTACACAAATTTACATAATTTTACACTTGTTTGTTTTCTTAGAAAACATTACCAATACCACATGGATGACAGTACAAACTCATTATTTGATTGAAAATACAAGCTTATTAATTATATTGAAAATGCACCATTTTTGTGCTTCGAAATTGACAAGATATTGGTAAAACAGAGAAATAGCGATTTAAAAGGAAACAGGAGTAGTTATTGATATGATTTATAAGTTTATAGTAGAAAAAGTGTAGGAAGCTGTTGACAGGAGTCAACATAATATTTCAAACTAGAAAAGTGTATTAAATATGTTAGGTACATCAAACCGTAAAATACTCCTTTGGGAGTTGTGGGAAAAATACAAACGAAATAAAATAAATTCTAGTATCACCAATACAATAATTATAACACTTTGAGAGAGAGAGTATAGAAAACAATTAAATGCATTGAAGTTATGTGAAACATGCGGCTACCAATATTTTTCGAGATGTTTGACCAAGTCTTTGGGTTCCGTAGTAGGCCCGTGCCTGTCTACCGGTATACCATTCTTGTCTATAATAAATTTGGTGAAGTTCCATTTGATGGAGTCTCCTAGAGTTCCTCCTTGTTTGTCCTGAAAATTAAATTAGGTTAGAAATAGGAACCGATAGAGTTATTCGAGACGAGAACATTCAGAAGAAAGATAAGAAATAAAAGCCAAATGAATACATACATACATAACATGGAAAATAGCATTGATCAACAATAATATTACAAAAAAATCCTGTTTTCTTGCATCTTGAATAATGTAAATGGCAACATGTATTTGATGAGAAATATTGAAGAGCATAACAGAGGAGACATGTACAAGCAATTCACGTGTCCTCGATAAAAATCGCATCAAGTACCAGAAACCCCGTATATATATCTAGAAAAACTGGAATCTAACGCACACCTTCCACTGCGAGAGGAAAAGTGTTGAGCTGAGTGGGGTAGGAAATCAGAGAAATAGACCTTTCACCAAAAGATAGTCGCTGAAAAGAGAGGTGTTTGCCTTCCCCTGCCCATGTGAGAAATGAGCGGAGAGAGCTGAATGGAAAATGAGAAATAATTTGGCACCTCCATTGAAAATAAGATGGTCGGATGAAATTAGTATTTTTTGGCTTTCGAAGTGAAAAGAGTGATGTCAAGTATTATTACCGAGTCTAGTGAAGATGATTCCGACTGTATGTATACAATAAAGAAATGTTTGCTAATGTAATAAAAAGAAGCGCGCCAAACCAAGATTTTGGATAAGTAACCACATTAAAGAAAGACCGGTTAAAGAAGAATAAGGGCTATTGTGGGATTTACAAGAAAAATTACTTTAGTCAGTACATAACAGTTTCAAGAACTTCTGTCAATTATAATTGGTGATATTTTGAAGCAAGATACAAACTTTAGAAAAGCTATTTGCTGCGTCGGCGAAAGTGTGTGCACTCATTTGAACCGATTTAACTCATTCAATCTGCTCTGCTCACCTCGTTTTTGAGGGAAGCACATGTATGCAGTTTCCGTTAACGAGTTGGGTGAAGTGCGTTCTGCTTGCAGTGGAATGTGCGCTTTTATGTTGATTAATAGAAAATCAAACAATTGTTTCAACAATCATTTTAACACTGATTTTGGAATTCATGACTTAAAATGTGAATTGTTGATAAAAAAAAATTACTAGGCAGACATTAATATAGTTGATAAAGAAATAGACAGAGGGAATTCAAAAATAATGTGGGCTACCAATATTTCTCAAGGTGTTTGACCAAGTCCTTGGGCTCGGTGGTAGGACCGTGCCTTTCCACGGGAATACCATTTTGGTCGATGATGAACTTGGTGAAGTTCCACTTAATGAAACTTCCCAGGGTGCCTCCTTGCTTTTCCTGAAAAGGATGTTTAGTGGTTAGACTACCAAACGTGCTTTACACCATCGAGAATTCGTTGCTCCGTTGGTGTGGTAAAAACACGTTTGTACAAAATTATATTGTGACTATTGGATTTGCATACAAATCGCCGTTGCACCAGTAATATCTGCTAAGTGATTTCCGGAGGAATAAATTAATAAATTTGAGGGCTTAGGATTACAGAAGCCTATCCTACATTTTTTTTATATGAATACCCCACAAGAGTCCCAACTGCTCCCAACCATCTGGAGCCAGTGAGACTATGGCATCCCCAATTGGGGAATGTTGTGAGGCTGAAGGTATTGGGGAGGGGAAGGAGAAGAGGAAGAGGAAGGTGGAGAAATACCTATTCCTGCTATTCAGATCTGGTCACCAAACAAGAAACGTTTCAATTCTGAATGGTGGTCTTTCACCAGGACCATACTGAGAGTATCTTCTACTCTGGAACGTGAGCAAATATACTACATATTATTTATAAATGAATTAATTGTGAAACAGCACAAATTAATTCAATAAAATTTACTTAGGCACGCTGGGATTTGAACCCGCGACCTTCGGATTCATAGTCGAGAGCCTTACCTCTTGACCAAGGAGGCCGTCAAAACATGCAGCACAAACAGATAATATTACTAGTGCAATGACAAAGTGCAGTTTCCTGTCTTATTCATGTTTCAATGTTATAATATCATCTCTGTTCACAGAGTCGCCTCAGAGTAATCTCAAAAACACGCCTTTGAGAAAATAATATACATAATATTGTAACTTTAAATAAAATATTGCATATCGTAGATAAACTTAAAAATCGTGTTTTTGAAAGTTCGGGACCATCGCTTGAATGGAGGTGATATTATTACAATTTGGAACTAATCGATTTCATGTCTACTAAGGTTGGACCTTGTGATGAAAAGCCAATAATGTACAACAGCTGATCGGAGTTTCGTTTCGGAACGGAAACAATGATAACCTAACCTAGGTAAATATAATGACTATTGTTTTAGAAATTGTACAATTTTGCACAGTCGTGTGTCAAGCTCTAAATTTTGCATAAACAGATTTACAGTAGTAGACATGAAATTGACAAGAATCAATCATTTTATTAAAAGAAAATCACTACAATCAACACTCGTTAAAAAAAAGCTTTGAATTAACAATAGGGGTTATGATAATGCATAAAAAAGGTATTAAAACTATGAAAATCAAAAATCTAGGAACTAGACACGCTAATTTATAATGTGTGATAGGTTAAAGTTCTTTTTAAATTATTTAAAATATTGCAGATGCGTCTTTACTTTGTTTAGTAATGAAAATAAAACATGGCCATACTAATAAAACTCAGAGAAAAATAAAACACACTCTAAATTCTATAATGGGAGAAGTTTTGAAGAATAATGTTCTATTTTGGTCGGTTAAACCAGTGTTTCCCAGCCGCCGGGCTGCCGGTCTGCAGAAATTTTATGCCGGTTCGCGAATGGTTTTTGCCAGTTTTAAAATGCCTGTGCCAAAAATTAAAAAAAAAGCATCATTAACTCCACGACTCTGGTGATGGGTCTAGCCTGACCCATTGTTTGTAATATAATTTTTTTACGCCATAAACGCAGAGAAACCGATGGGATATCAATATTCTAGCAAAGATGCAACAGCAGATTTCGCATAAATTTTTCAAATTAATAGTGCTTACTTAAAATATGAGAATGACAATTTACGTATCGTTTTTGATTATTTCATGTTATATGTTTGTTTGTATTCGCAATAAGACCATTATATGTTTATTACGTCTACATGTTGTAATATAAAATTAAAAAGTAATAAAAAATAGTTTTTACTCTTGCGTTACAGGTCTGCAAAATATATCTACTATTTTCACCGGTCCGCGGGCGTAAAAAGGTTGGGAAACGCTGGGTTAAACCATCTATCAAAACATGAACAATATTTAGTGTAAACAACAGAATATCTGAAGATGCAGATGCTATAAAAAAAAGTATATCTTTCAAGCAAACCGAACTCCTAATGGGATGTGCCGTATTTGAATCATGTACTCATCTCTTCATGAATTCACAAATACATTGGTTTAAAGTTCGTTTTCCTATACTTAAAAGTTATCTTTTTGGACTGAAGTTTTCCCATCATAGAATTATTATTAACTATGTAACACTATTGTATGTATCCGATTCTAAAATTAAAACTAAAAAAAACACTAGATCTAATTTTCAATTCAAACCACTAAGATAATACTTATTGTCAATATACCTTCAAGAAACTCCACAATGGATGCGCGTTCTTTCCGTTGACGTCAATCTTATCGAACAAGTCGAACTTCACTTTCCGCTCCGCAGCAAAACAGACTATCTCTTCTGCATTCCCTGGCTCCTGTCCGTTGAACTGGTTGCAGGGGAACGCCAGAATGCGGAGACCTGAAACACATTGAGACATAAGAGATTGATGAATCTTTGATACCAACCCCAATGGCAATATCGCATGGAGCTGGCAGAGGAAGGATGAAAGTGGGCTGAATGCAATGGAAGTGAATTGCATGTGTGGTAAAATCATGTACAACTGTTTTATGAATGTGGAAATCGGAAAAGAATGCAGAGATAACATCAGAGTAATGAACAAGATTCAGAAAGGGATGTGAAGATGATTTGAATATCTGGAAGGAAAAATGAGTGTCAGAAGAATGTAAGATGAGCAAGTGAATGAGAGGAGAAGTTGGGGACACCTCAGGAAGACATGGTCAAGTGAATGAAATACTTGAGTCGAGTCATCTTAAGAGCAGTGGCGGTTTTCTTTAAGGTGTGTTTGTGCAGTGAACTCCCATAAAAAAGATAAGATAATTAGACAAACTTAAAGAGTACATATTATAATTTCACCACACTTTAAACAGTGTTCTATTTAAATTTTGCGCAAAAATCCACCCGTCCATATTAATACTGACCGAGAGCGAGTCCGAAATGAATCCCATACGCGCGATATGAATTGTTTTTATCAAAATAAGATAATTACTAAAAATGTAACTTTTTTATGCATTAAAAAAAAACTATCAGTTTCTTGTGTGACTTTCGTATCTAAAACAATTTTTTATCACCAATGATATTATATTCATTAGCAACAGACGTTTTAATGAATCGTCAAATTGTATTTTGTTACTAGGTCGCTAATCTCGGGTGCAGTGTTGTTATGAGATTCCTTTATATCAAGGAAAAATATATAATAATTATGGAAAAGACTAGAATAGGATTTACAGATGATGGAAGTTTTTCTTCCCTTTTTTAATCTTTGATTGAACTCCCAATGAGATGGGCCACGAACCACCACCGGTTAAGAGTCAGTATAAGACCATGAATTTTGACGGTCTCTGTGGTTGGGAGGTTACGATCTTTGGCTAAGAATCTGGAGATTGTTGGTTCAAACCCCGGGGTGCGCAAGTAAATTTTATTTGATTAAATTGTGTTATTTCACAATTTATTCATTTAAAACAGTGTGTGGTATATTTGCGACATGTTCCAGAGTGGTAGATACTGTCAGTATTTTCCTGGTGAAAGACCACCATTTAGTATTGAAATGGCTTTAGTAGTGTTTGGTGATCAGATCTGAATACCCAGGTACTTCCCCCAACTTTCCTTCTTCCCCATCTACTTCCCCTTCTCAATATCTTCAGTCTCACAACATACCCCAATTGGGGATGCCATAGTCTCACTGGCTCCAGACGGTTGGGAGCTGTAGGGAGTCTTGCGTGGTATCACATAAAAAATAAATAAAAATAAAAAGTGAATGGTCGGTAATGAAGGAAGGAGTTTGTCAAGACTGAATTGTGTGGCATTCCATCCTCTCTGCCCACCCCTGCCGAGAAATGGGGTGTTAGTTGAAATCCAACTAAATACAATAGGGAAAACATTGGCTCTGAAAGCAAACAGCGTAATGCATTAATTATTCACAGAGACTTGACGTGAATAAATCAATACTATCGAATAATGAATGTGTTGGGAAATTTATCGATACCTAGGTGAATATTTTTAAAGAATCACTTTAAATAAATGTTTAACATAGAGTACCAGCAAAGTAAGTGTATTATAATGCAATCGGTGAACTAAGGTTTTCCTGCGTTTTTACAGACAGAGCTGGAAGCCAAATGATATGGAAAGTGAGTGAGTTTGAATTATAGATTTAAAAATAGAAACGTTATAAAGGTCAATTCAAAATGGGATGTACGGCAAATTTATAATGAACGAGGAAAATGTTGATGTACTAGAAATTTTAAAAATAATTCTATTAAAAAGTGGGTACTGGAAATAAATTAAGTTTTTTAAAATTGTAGGTGATATTTAATGCATAAAAGTGTGTGGTATCTATTGTCGTCATATTATAATGCTGGGTTCCCACCTTATCTGTTCTATGGTCTATCTCATAGAACGAACCTTTCTATGGTAGACAGGAATTGTAGCATGTTCATACTTGATCTATTTCAATTAATTTGTATTCACGGAGCTCAAGGTGACGCGGAAATCTTCGAAAGAAAACTGTTTTTTCATTGGACATAATCATAGATATTACTGTACTGTGCACATAGGATGGCATTAGCGTAGCAACTGCTGTTTACACGATTCTATTCAATGGTCTATTTTAAACAGAATAGAATGAAAGTTGGAGTTGATTCATCATTGGGCTTCTATTCTATCGGGCATTCTATTGCATAGATACGCCTGTTCTCACTGATAGATTGAAAAGATGAAACGGGAACACAGCTTAATGAATGGACCATAAAGATGTGTAAAATCACATATTTTTGTTGTCTGTGATTATCTCTATTGAATCTTACTAAACTATAGGAACTGTGAGAGGTGTTCGAAAATATGAATGCATTTATTTGTATCATAATATTAAACACACAATGTTATGCAGAAAACAAATAGTTATTCTCGGTGTGTCAATACCACTCATCGTGTATAGCGATTATATTTCCGGCAGAAATAGCTTTGTTACTTTATAAAAAAAACATGGTGCAAAATATAAAAAAACGGTGTGTAATTTTAAAACGTTTATGAAAAAATAAAGAAAATATGACAAATAAAAATCTAATTCTGAAGCTCAAACTTTCTAGAACAAACTGGATATATTATTTGTGAATTTATTGACACAGTATTTGTTTATATTTCACGAATGGCAATGGTGTTTTTAGACTTTAAGAATCGTGAAATAGCTTATTGGTTTGTTCCGGTTGAAGTTAATCAAACTTTACAATCAACACTACTACACACAAGACAAATAACATGAACAAAGTACATACCTTTGGTCTCACTGTATTCTTCATACAATTCATTGAGCTGTTTGTAATTATTAGCGGTGAGTCCACATTGCGATGCAACATTCACAATGATGGCTACATGTCCTTTGTAAGTGTCCAACTTCACAGGGTTTCCTTTGATGTCCAAAACAGTGAAATCGTAGATAGAAGTCGCCGTCTTGTAGTCGGGGTTCTCTAGTGTTACTGACGCCATGGCTCTGCAATTAATGCAATAATAAATCAATAAGTTGCGAAATAAATGCATTCATACAATAGGAGAAGAATTTAATCACTACCGGCTAAAGGTTATCTATAAACTGCTAAAGTTATGAGAAGATTCATAATATTTTTTTGCATGACCTTACACAAGTCAAATTATAGAAGCAAAGTTCAAACGATACCGGCAAAAAATAGTTACATCTTATTAGATAAGAAAAGGTATTCTTGTTAACAATTTTTCTGTACGGGAAACGCAACGTATAACTGATCAAATGCACTTTTTAAATAACTTACCGGGTAGCAGTCAATGCAAGACAAGTCGCCGCAAACAATTTCACTCCTGGAATGCGAAGGTTTAGAAGACTCATTTTACACCGCGCAACAAATTCCGCGCCTGTCAGAAATTATACTTGCCGCAGTGTTGCTAGAAAGAAAAATATACCAATCCTTAAGTGACATCCACACGAGTGGGCGGCCCAATACAAAAAAAGCCATGGCGTCGAAAAGTTCGACCACCCGGTCGTCCTTTTCTGAATAATAATAATAATAATCGGATGATTTTTATAGCGCTTGAAATTGGTAGGCTTGACTTTAGGAAAGGACGAGCGAATGGTCGAACCTTTCAACGCCATGGTTCTTTTTAGAATTGGGCCACCCGCTCATCTGGAAGTGCTATTACAATGTTTTTTAAGAGATGATATTACCGCGGTAGGTTTATTTTAGTAGATTCTTGTTTTATTTTTTCCATAATACATTAGAAATATATAGATAAAGTATTTTACATTTATTTTCCCCATCAATGTGCATTTTTCTAATATCTTAATTTTCATATATTTATAATAAAGTAAATTATAGTTTATTACAAAATCGCCCCTTTTACGAATTTACAAACAAAATTAATTATCAGTCATTATTATTAATTATTCGACCACATTCGATTGTTAAAAAAATATGTAATTTACTTTATTATCACAGAGAATACAATTTGTCAATTTATGGTAAATAAAAAGGTAATTCTTCGATACTCCGCCTCGGTAGAAAAATAAATAATTTAAAATATATATATATACATATATATATATACTGTTAGGTTCATAAAAATAAATAAAAAATAATTGCACATGCGGAGGTCCAAAAAATTTCACTTTATTTTTTACTTTACGTAAATCAAAATACGTTAATATGTAAGAGGAATTGACACCATCTTTAATGTTGTTAGTATGATATGATATGACGTTTGTCAGAAGTGTATTTTTTTATTAATGTTAACATCCTAACCTAATTTTTCTGTTTTTTATTTTTTTTTTAAGTTCGTTTTCATGGATAAAATAATTGTCAAAGTTTCAATTTTTTAAAGCCCACCAAAACACACGAAATCTATGGCTTGTTGGTGTGACACACGAGCCGTCGGATTAGCGGTTCAATGGGCGGTAATCGATATTGTATGGATTCCATACAAAACTTGTAGAACTTTATATTCAAATTTAACTGCTTTTAATTAAAGAAAACATTGTAGAATATCAGCGTCTCGTTACTAATGTAGGTAAATTGTATCAAATTGTAAAAATACATTCATATCCACAACTAATTAACAATTTATCAGCGTTCAAAGAAAGTCCATAGCTCACTTTTTAAGAACTAGCCTAAAATCAGAATCGCTTGCGTTAATAGCCAGACGCATGCGCATTGCGCATCTGCGGACTTCAACAGTCCGTGACAGCAGTAGACAGATATTAACTTGAATGTGTTGGATAAATTAAATAGGTTTGAAATATTGGTGTAACTTCAATGGCTTGAAATCAAAAATAAATATATTATGCATTGTGAGAAATAATAGATTATCATTAGAAATCCCCGCTTCCAGAATAACTGAAGAAATAATCACCAAAGTGCCAATGACATTCTTGTTGGAAGGGGTATAGATTATACGTAGACAAATTCGTTAAAATTGGTATGAATTTTCGAGCAAAAACTCTCAACTAGTCGCAATAAACAAACATAATGATTTTACGAGCGAAATGAAACTGTAAACAGCGAAATTATAAGCCAAAAGCATGATAAACGGCGGAAAAATATCTTATCTGGTTATAGTTGGGCTCAAAAACGGCACGTGTGACGTCAGAAGCAGTGGTACCAACAGAACATGGTGTTTTGATGGTACAGTTTTTAATTCACTTTTAAATAACGATTTATAAAATCTACGTTTAATTATATACAATGAAAGTTATATATTCAGAATCGTCATTTGCTGATCTATACGAATATATATTTTTAAAGCCATTATATTTTTCACTGGAGTTCCTTATTCATAGCTGGAATTTCGCGCGTATTTTTGAAAGTATGAATTGTTTCTTGGAATGATTTTATAAACAAAAAAAAAAAAATTGTAAGCTAAGGTAGGTAGGCAGTGCTTATGTGCCTATATAACGCCTCTGGTTTCGATTGATTATATCTGCAATATTCTATTGACGCCGCATGCATATTATTATCAACACATCAGCAAAGTAACCACGTCTTGCTTATCTCTCACCGATAATAATTAATTTAGCCGTAGCTTAGCAATGTTATCGAAAGAAAAGTATTTGAATCAGAGTGATTGGAAAAATATTGAGTGCAATAAACATGCTTAACATGCTTTTGAGATAAGTTATTCTTTCTAGATCAAGAAACTCATTTCAAAATGCCAATAGTGGAATTAATTGTATAAATTTGATTAGTAGATAAAACATAATAGTAGATAATATTGGGTCACCCATATTTATTGCGATTACCCTCTGCACAGTTTATTTTATTTATTTATTTATTGTTTCTTTAGATTGTATCTTTTGAACGTTAGAATTTTTAACCTCACTAGGACAAGCCTGTGTTGAGGTTAATAATTTTACAAAATAAAAAGAAAAATAGCACAAAGATTATATATTAAGAGAACAATATTGTTACATTAACGATTCTGCGAATTGGGTACCAAAATGGTACCTATTCATCTAATTCCAGCCAATTCATTAAAGTATAATGAAGTAAACATGTAGGGTGACCATGATATACATTGAAATTTAATTGCAAGAAAAAATATACTAAAACTATTATTTTTAAAAAGGAGAGAAGAAAGAAAGAGAAAAAAAACATTATAAAAGGAAAATAAAGAAAAAATATACATATACAAAAAATTATGCCACAATTTAAAAGGACAAAGATGAAAGAATATGTTGGAAATCCTCGGATAGCACACATAATTCAACATTCTTTTTAAATGTACACAAAGAGTTTGACGAGTTAATGTGATCTGGAAGGCTGTTAAATAGAAATGGAGCCTGGTACAAATAATATACAGTGCACTGGCATATTTGATTTATTACAGTGTTTTTTTTTTACGTAGGTCAAGAAGAAAAGGGAGGAGGGTTTTTAGGCGAGGTTAGCTACATTACAGGATCGAATAAATATGTATTAGTTATAGAATGTTTTCGTATAATAATTTATTAACTTTTGATGAAAGAAATTATAAGTAGATCACTAAAATGATTCGTATGGAAAATTCTATTTGCTCCCAATCTCACGACCTCAATCGAGCGCGTGAGGGTTAAAATTTTAAGGGGGGCTCTGCTCTCTTAATTTTCTCGTAATAAGTAGCTTATGTCAAAATTACAAATGTAAATAACATATTAAGTTATTTACCGTGAGTGAGATAGCAACTTATAGAAATCGTAAGAGGCTTTTTTTTTTAACAGTTCGAATTGTGTTCGCGCAAACTTCCCGCTTATCGTAAGTTAGCAATGACATCGACTTCTCTAAATTGCTATAAATTACGATAAGTAATTTGCAATGTTCTTTACATTGGTAATATTTTTCCATAAGCTACTTACGTACGAGGTGGACGAATATGTAAACGTACTTGTAAGTAACTTCTCAAAAACTTACGCAAGTAGGTGATCTAGCCTAACACCATTACCATTAAATTTACGTACCTACGCGAGCGAAATGAGCAGGTAATGGATTCAGCGCCACGGTATTTGAGTTGTAGAAGAGTTGAGTGATTTTTAAAAATATATTATTTAGTAGAGATTATCGAAAGAAATACGAAACAAGTGGGAAAAAGGGTTATTAAATAACACCCATACGAAGTTATGGCCCGGCGTTAAAATGTAAGTTAGCTAACACCCTAGAGGGTATTTGTATAAGCCGTAGTACCCAATATAGGATTACGAAAGAAATTATGCAGTAATAACCGTAATATGAACATTAATTTAAAAGTATGTGATTAATTGATCACGACAAGAGAAATTCTTTATTTTTATGAAATGTTAGGTGTAAAAAAAGTATAATGTAGTATAGACAAAGTGAGTACCTTGGTGTTTCCATAGTAATGAAAAAAATTAGTTCCAGTATAAAATGTTCACAATTTATTGTAAAGTTAAAGGTAGGGACATTTACATTTTGTAATGCATGATTTTTCTTTAGTAACCACTCTACCACATGAATGAAATAAAACTGCAAAACTGATCTACTGACTTCACTACTCTTATTTAAAAATTAAATAGTGGCGTCCTGCCTTCTGTTATTATATAGAAGAAACAAAAGCCGCTCTATTTTTGTATCGTGGACCTGTGGACTGTGGACTGTGGAATGTTATATCGTTATTCATTTACCTAAGACATTTTATACGAACGTGGAGGTCTCTGATATGTACTTCTCCGCTCTTCTTATCATTTATTAAAACTCTCTTGTTAACTTTACTCTAGGTTTAGGGTCATAGGTCATAGGTCATAGGACAATGTAGCTAAGTTATGTAAAACTTCAAGTTGTGTTCTGCCAGTAAGGTTTTCTAGTGAAAACGTTCAGCAGAGATACGTACGAGTACATCACCTGAGTTTCAGTATTCACTAAGTAGGTACCCACGTAATTATTTAACACACGTAGATGTGTACCTCATATTACAACAATTTCATCTTGGAAAGGTAGTGAGTATAAAGAAAAACGGCCAAGATAATAATTATTTTGACGGTATTGTTAAGTTAAATACAAAATAATGTATAATGCGTTTTTTTCTCACAGTTTCACAAGTGATACACAAGAAATATTAATATTAGTAGTACTACTTTACCTATGTACCGCTGTGTTGCAAGCAAGCCAAGTCAACAAATAAGCACTATTTTAAGTCAAGACACGAGCTGATGATCGCAGTGCTAATTTAAAACTGTCACGCTTTTCTTTCTGTCATGAACTGTGATACCAACAAAAAACAGGCTAGGTTTTTTGTTACAATAAAAATCTTGAGTAGGTACTTAACCAATCAGTCGTGATGTTGAACCATTAATTTTGTTTAATGCCTGGCAACATTTGGCAATAACTATTGTCAATGTACTAATTTAAAAAAATACAGCTGCAGTTCGATAGCATTATTTTGAAAGCGGAATCTGCTCCAGACATAGTAATAATCCTATGCAGAGAACGGGAAAACACTATAAAGTCGTCTTTACTTTTGGTTTATTGAAATATTCATAAGAAGATGTCTCCCAACAGATTTAAGACTCCAAGACTCTGGTAAATGCTCTTGTAGTCTTCAGACTGGATTACTGGAATAGTTTGTATGCTGGTCTTCCTAATGTACTTTTGAACAGACTGCAAGGAGTGTAAAGGACTGCAAAGAGTTCAGTTAAAAATTTATCTTATGGTATATAAGGCACTGAACGGGCTGACACCACCATACTTGCCTGATCTCTGCGTAAGGGACAATGTTATTCAGAGGCGACTCACGATCAGAAGTCTGTATCTTTTGCGTTAAATAAGGAACTTCAGTATATGTTTTTTATTTATTAATGTTGACATCCTAACTTAATTTTCCGTTTTTTTAATTTATTTTTAAAAGTTCGTTTTCACGGTTAAAATAATTGTTAAAGTTTCAATTTTTGAAAGTCCACCAAAACGCACGAAATCTATGGCTTGTTGGGTGTGACTTCACACGAGCCAGTCGGATTAGCAGTTCAATAGGCAGTAATCGATATTGTATGGATTTCTTACAAAACTTCGAGAACTTTATACTCAAATTTAACTGCTTTTAATTGAAGGAAACATTATAGAATATCAGTCTCGTTACTATTGTAGGTGCATTGTGCCAAAGTGCAAAAATACATTCATATCCGCAACTAATTGACAATTTATCAGCGTTCAAAGTCTATATCCAACTTTTTAAAAATCTAAACTGAAAGACTAGGGCATATGTTGGTAACAGAAATGCGTATTATGATACCGCCGCATATCTGATATATCGATACCGGGTCCACAGATATTAGCGTTCTGACCGTTCCGATATATTAAACGATATTTTGGTATTCATATCTATTGAATAATGATTTGGTACGTGATAATAATAAAAATAATATTTTGATGATTTTTATAGCGCCATTTTGGCGGAAACCACATGAAGGACGCTGTAAAAATGTTTTTTTTCTCAATGCTCTTTTTTATTATTGAAATTTAGTACATTTTAATTCATTGCAATATTATACTTCTCTTTTAAGGCGATGCAATGGGAAGTAATGCAAAATCGTGTGTTTTCGGTTTGAGAATTTGTTGGCCTAGAAATATCATAGATGATTTAATTAAATACTGCAAGTAGATCACACCTTTGCCTTTCGTATAACCGATCATTTTTTTGGTATGTTTTTTTATAAGCTTAGAAAAAAATAAAGTATCAGACATTAAAAAAATGTTTAAAGCGCAAAATCTCCTACTTATGAACTTCTTTTCCCATATTTTCGTATTGTTTAATGTGATAAATTAAGTTTTTTAGAATATGACCGTAAAACATTTTAATAATTAAGTCTGAGCTTTACAGAATAGAATAAAAAACGCATTTTGGTGATGCTTTTCTTGCGAAAATCGAAACATGCGGCCGATGTACAGCGGGATTTTCAACCTTGTCGCCACTTGCATAAGGAGCGCGTGATTTCGTTAAAATTTTAGCCAGTGGATCTCCTTAATCAATGTTTGTGTAGAGAAGCGGAGTGTACATATTGCGTTCAGATGGTTATATATTTACACAGTAATGTTTCCAAAAGTGTCACAAGAAGATCCTTAAAATAATAATAATAAAAATAAAATGGTTTACATGATTATATTACAGAGTTGGTGGTTTAATTAATAGAAAAAATGGAGTGCGTAGCGACAAATTTTGTTTAAGAAGTTAAAATCATAATATAATACACGTAATGTACAATGTGACGTAGGATATTTAACATAAAGCATAACGGTACTAGTGCTATATTATGTTGTATTTCTTATCACTAACTATAGACAGTTTATCATATCGATAATAAGTACTGGCGTTACTGACCGTGCTCGATTCATTCGATATTCATCGTTATCTAATATTAATAAATCTTTGGTATCGCCGATATTTCTATCAGGAGAATTCATAATGAGAAAGTAAATTGCAGAAGAATTAATCAATCAATGCAAAAATTATGCGAAAAAGGATCCACCATGAATGACATAATACCGACAGAATAATATATCAATATTAGGTAATATCACAAAAAACGGGAATGATACAGAACTATTCCTCTTGCACTTTGTTACCATCTGGTCAGAATTTTTTGGATGCGATTTTAACCTGTAGTGCTTTGAATTATGTATGAAAGTGAAATTATAATCGCTTGCGTTAATAAGCTTCTAGCCGTTTTCCAAACACGCGCCTGTCACGGACCTGACAAAAAATGACAGTAGATGTTTTGCGAGAGAAATATGCAATTTTAAAGGTTGTGGTACCTTCAATGGCTTGAAATAAAACTAAATATGTTACGCATCATAAGAAATAACAGGTTTGAGGTATTATTAGAAATCCCACGCTTCCAGAATAACTGAATAAATAATCACCAAAGTGTCAATGACGTTGTGTTGTGCAAGGATTAGATTATGACGTGGACAAATTCATTAAAATTGGTATGAATTTTCAAGAAAAACTCTGAAGTAGTCGCAATAAACAAACATAATTATTTAACGGGCAAATTGAACACTGTAAACAGTGAAATTATAAGCAGTAAGGAATATTAAGAGCGGAATAAACCTTATCTAGTTATAATTGGGCTCAAAAATGGCACATGTGACGTCAGAAGCAGTGGTACCAACAGAACATGGTGTTTTGATGGTACGGTTTTTAGTTCACTTTTATATAAAAATTTATAAAATCTACGTATAATTATATACAATAAAACTTATATATTCAGAATCGGCATTTGCTGATCTATACGAATAAATATTTTTAAAGCCATTATATTTTTCACTGGAGTTCCTTATTGGCCATAAACATTTTGATAATTTTCCCCAATGCATCGTCTCTTTCGTCTGGGTTATGTATTTGTCCTTTGACATAAAACGCAAAGTTTTGCTTGTTAGTGCGATACGGACTACCAAACAATCAAAATGTGTTGATTTTGGCCGATTTAACTTGCGTTGACTAACGCAAAAGATACAGACTTAGGCCCCAGATCGGGCAAGTCTGATGCGTCAGACAGGTTGAACCCTCTCGTACGAATGCTGCTAAATTTGGTGACAGAGCTTTTAACCCCTCGAGTCCTTTTTTGTTCCAGATGGAGAATAAGTAATTAGATAGCAGTAGAGTATTTTTGAACAGAAGAACAAAAATACTAGTGCTATCTAATTACTTGTTCCCCATCGGGAACAAAATGGACTAGAGGGGTTAATGTACTGGGTCAAAATTCCATGGAATGATCTTCCATTTGGTTTTAGGTCAGAAAGAAATTTAGAAATATTTAAGAAAAATCTAAAAATACATCTATATAAAAGTGGCTACAAATATTAACAAAAAGCCCTTGAGGTGATTTTGATCACTAAACGGCGCTATAGATAAATGGACCCTTATTATTATAAATATTATTTGCTTGATATTATCAAACAAAGAAACATGATCGAATCTACTAATATTTACCATCTTTTCAGATTATTAACACGGAATAATAACTCTGTTGACTTAAAATAAAGTGCAATCCATTTGACTCCGGACCTTTTTCATTATTGGCGCTAAGTCGATTGTAGATAACAAGGAGCCAGTGATGTGGGTTACTTTTTCAGATTTTCACGCTTTGTGGAACGAATTGGAATTTATAAGGATGAAAAGATTTTTGAAAGACGGAAACTACTGTGCGTAGAATATCGAACTTTAAAAAGTAATCGCTATCCATAGAAACCAACCGAAAATGAAAAATATCAATACATAACTTTTTGTTCCGGAAAATAAGAAAAAAAAATAAAGCATAGTTAACTTTGCAATCAAAGATAAAAAAATAGTATGGATTAAAAGTATTTCGTTGGTTTGTTAGTTCCACCTTTGGCAACTGAAATGATGTTTCTAATTCAATAATTAATTCGTAACTAGTTATATGAAAATGACTCTGTGAAAAGGACTATCTTCCTTACCTTCTGCGCAAAGTTGTACACGTACGAACTCTGGGCACACTATAAAAAAAGATTACTATGGAAAGACTTCGGGTACAGTACAATAATGCCTCCCGCATATTGTTTTGGCCCCTCCATATACTGAACCGCTTCCAGTATGTTCACGGAGGGGCGAGTTTCCGGTTTTGCAGCCCTTATAGGATCCAGGGTGGCTGGAATGTCCAGTCCAGCCTCCAGCACCGACGCATACTGGAGAAAGATATTGGCTCCTCACAATTTAAATGCTGCAGCATCTTAAAGGCTTTATTTTCACGTACTTATTTTTTTGTTTCATGTGTCATGTATCATTCACCTACTATCTTATTATTATTTTCTTTTTTAAAATTTTGTACATATTTCATATATTTTTATAACTATTGTATGTATATATTTGTATGGAATGTGTGGGACTTCACTAATCTCCCACATAGTGAAATAAACATTTACTATTATTATTACATCATCATGTCATTTCATAGAAGGGGTATGTAGAGAGAATGGAATACCATCGTCTCATAATACTATTTTGTCATTCCGACAACTGACACGGCTTGACTCCAGTATTTTATTCTTTTGAACCTCCCAGGTCATCCTGGGGCAACCCCGACTTTTTAATTCTCCCACTCGCGTGCCATATATTATGCAGAACTGCTTTACATGTCCAAACCACCTACTTTCATTTTCCTATGCAAATCTGTCGAAAAGGTTTCAAACAGGAAATAAATATTATACAATTATTCATACATTCTGGCAGGTGGTGTATTGCATATCCTACACAACCACCCAGGAATATGTATGTAAAGTCAAACTTTCAAATTTGGTTATAAAGAGCACCAGGGGAACAGTTAAATCTGCTACTTATGGCTGTTACTCGTTATATCGGCCTCCGTGGTCGAGGGGTAAGGCTCTCGACTACGAATCCGAAGGTCGCGGGTTCAAATCCCGGTGTGCGCAAGTAAATTTTATTTAATTAATTTGTGTTGTTTCACAATTAATACATTTAAAAATAATATATAGTATATTTGCGCACGTTCCAGAGTGGAAGATACTCTCAGTATCGCCCTGGTGAAAGACCACCATTCAGAATTGAAACGTTGCTTGAAATGGCTTTTAGCCGTGTTTGGTGACCAGATCTGAATAGCCAGGTATTTCCCCACCGTCCTCTTCCCCTTCTCCTTCCCATCCCCAATACCTTCAGCCTCACAACATTCCCCAATTGGGAATGCCATAGTCTCACTGGCTCCAGACGGTTGGGAGCAGTTGGGACTCTTGTGAGGTATTCATATATAAAAAAAATAAAAATATATCAGAAACAGATTTGTTTTTAAATCGTATGTACCTACCTATCTACCCCTACTATCGATACATTCACCACCGTATAATGTATTTTCAAAATACGAGTATTTCTCATTAAATAAAAAAAAATGTTAGGAAAATATACACTTTCATTGTTAGAATTTATAATTAATGATTGTTTTAAATATGTCGCTTCTTAAGTTCCTTCTCAAAACATTCGTACGCATTATAAATCTCATCACCTGATTCGAGACTTCCAAGAAAAATATCACTAAATTGTCTATCGTATTATTATCACTTGCGCGTATTGTCTCAGTTGTAAACCCCCACTTGTCATAAATCACTAGCTTACGCTATTGTTATTGGTTTCAGTTGTAAAATTTTACTTTTCACAAACCAGTGATACACAACCCGCGGCCCAATTCGTGCGGCCCGTATGTCAATTTTGTGCGGCCCACTTGACTAGAGAGAAAAATCAAAATGTTGTGGTAATTCTTGAAAACCCTGAGTGAGATTTTTTTAATGAATTTTCGTTATCCATTCCACATGGAACAAAATTTGAGAAATCGGTTTGTACTATATAAAAGTAAAAAAAATCCCCGAATGTGAAATCATGAATTTCACTCTCAATCCCCCCCCCCCCACTAAAACAAAAAAAAAAACGATTGTAGGTTAGAAGCCGCGATTGATAAATGGGTAAAACGGTCCCTCTGCTAAAAAGGTTATGCATCACTACCATCAACTTACCCCATGTAGGAACTTATACATTTTTATTGATTTTTAAAACAAAAGTAGTAATAAGATGTAAAAAGGGAACAAAATTGCAAAGCCCAATTGTCACACGACTTTCGCAGATTTTATATAACAATTTTACATAGTGCTCAATGGATAGGAATGTTTCACATTGCCGACAATCTTACACAGGTTATGTAATAAAATTATTTATCTGTCCCTAACGGGATTTAAGGAAATTCCCGACAGCGGCCGCCCAGCTCGCCGCCGCACTATGCCGCCACCTCGTTCTGGCATTTCTGAAAATTGTTTTTTTCAGACTTATGTGTGTATCTAGAAATTGTGTTGACAAACTTATTTGTACGGTATATCAGTGAAGCGTCCTCGTTATAAATGCCAATAATTGTATCAAAATAAGCCAGAACCAAGATATCATTGTGTAATTGCTCATTATAGCCGTGAATTCACTATTGTCGTGATCCTCATAACCATTTTTGACTGTTTATATTTTACAGACATCTGATAAAAACATTTAATAAAATGCAAAATATCCCAACTATTTCAAGTTTCTAAATGAAACATGAAACCGGAAAAAACAACAGAAAATAAAAAGATTTCAGTCGCATCTGGGACTCGAACCCAGGACCTCTGCCTATCTGCGGCAACCGCTTTACCAACTTAGCTAATGAGACCGGTTCAATTTATGTTCCAATAATATGGGATTAAAAATGGAAAATAATATTGACAAATCTTGAATTTGAGATATGATATCGATGAAGATGACATAAATTGAACTAGTCTCATTAGCTAAGTGGTAAAGCGGTTACCCCGGACAGGCAGAGGTCCCGGGTTCGAGTCCCAGATCCGACTGAAATCTTTTTATTTTCTGTTGTTTTTTTCGTTATGTTAATATTATTGTCTTCAATGATTAAATATTAAAATGAGGTTTTTAAATCTCAATAAAAATAATTAATAATTAAAAAGTGAATTTCAAGTTCCGTTTGAACTAGGAAAACGTAGGAAACGATTACATATTAATTTATGGCTATGCTTATAATTACTAATGTATTGTTGACTTTCTATTTCATCATTACTTCTATTTTTCTTTTTTTTTTAACAAAAAAAAAAAAAGTAATATTTTATTTTTATTATCGACTACATAAATAAACACGTGAAATACAAAATAAAGTGCAAGTATAAAATGTTCATATAATAAAGTAGAAGATACAAAGTGTTAGATATATTAGTTTTTATATTTTATAAACTATTTGATCTTTTTGTATGTCCTCAGTAGGAAGGGGGTCCAGTGCTGAGGCGGGCTAGAGTTTTATTTTTATTTTGATGTTATGTAATTAGGTGCGTCTTATATGTCGTTTTTAGTGTTGTAACTTCATTCCAAAAAAGTAAATGAATACAAAAAAAAAACAGATTGAAAGTCCCGATAAACTACTTTTTAGTAGTTTTTCCAAGGGTTTTTTTTTTATTTTATTATTGTAAATATCTTTATTTCGTAATGAATTTGTGTAACATAATTAGGCATCGGATTATATACACTAACAAAATGCTTTAATATGCACTACCAATGTCAAAATATGTACTAAGAATACCCAAATATATACTTACGATGCTAAAAAATTGCCTAACTTAAACTATAACAATGAGAAAATCGTATTTTTTTCTGAACTCAGTTTTTAAATTTTTTTTAGGATATAGTGGGGGGTGTTAGTGAAATTCAAACATGGCTATCTCTATCATAAATCCCATTTTTATCAATAATTCCAAAAGGAATCACTTCCAAAAATAACTAGTTTCCTTAGAAAAGACAAAAATACACACCATTTCTATCTTGAAAACTCATATTTTGAAGAATGACATGACTAAAATATGTATTAATGAAGAAAAAGGGGTCAAATATGCACTAACTACC
Source organism: Halesus radiatus (assembly GCA_022606495.2). Lineage (NCBI taxonomy): Eukaryota > Metazoa > Arthropoda > Insecta > Trichoptera > Limnephilidae > Halesus > Halesus radiatus. Next base: position 24,181 of record JAHDVE020002958.1, on the reverse strand, counting down.
AAAAAGGCCCAAACATGCATCGTGAAAATGCATACATCCGATGTCTATATATGTGTAGACATATATTAAAACTTATTTTTATTTATAGCTTGTTAGCTTCGACGGAAATTTAATATTGCTGTGCGTATATAACTTACTTTGGGTCTCGCAGGAATGAAGATTGAAAAGTTGAAATGGTTGTTTAAAAAGTGGAAAAGAAATAATAAAAAAAGTGGCTGAACGCTAGCGATTCAGGAGGGAGTCTTTATCGAGCAACTGATGGCGGGATTTTTTAGTAGTTTCGCCAGAAACTTGGAAGTGTCGAGTAAAGAAACTTGAATGTCAAAACCTTGAGAAGTTTCTTACATCACTTTTTACAATAAGCCCATCATAATTAGATAAGAAAATTAACTCTTCTCATGGATTTACATACAGCGACAATGACAACGCAACTCCACTTTGGGACAATTTATCATAATACTGGAAAAATCGGGGCTTTTTCACCTGTGAATGTTAAAACTTTATGAAAAATGCTTTGTACATCAGCCTTCGAAGGTTTTACACTTTTTATAGCTTAATTTCTTAAAACTAATATTAAAAATCCCTATCAGTGGCGTAGAATCTTGTATAGGTATGTCCAACTTTTCTTCACTTGGTACAAAAAATTTGCCTGCCCACATTGAACCCACCTTCTGTACTGATTATAACATAGGTAAATTACTAAAGATAGAGATGAAAAATTAAGTGACTCAGGCATTTACGAACTATGTTGCAATGATTGTCTTTCCTTCTCAATAGGTTAGACATATCGAAATGCAAATATTAGAATCACGGAACTATAGCTTTTCAGAGTTTGCCAATCATCTCATTTCAACCGATCACAATATTTTTAATAAGGACAGAGAGGTTAAATTTCTTCATCGTAGTAATAAAGGCAAACAATTAGATAATTTCGAAGCACTTGAAATCGGCAAATCCTTTAACGGGAACGGCTGCGGTGCCTGTTTCATACAAAACTGAATTTTGAATTGGATGCCAAAATACCCACCCAAACGGAATGATCTATTTTTTTTATATTAAAGGTTTAATAAATATCTAGTACGGATGAGAAGTATTTTATTTATTTTTGTTTTAATTTTTTAAGTATGTGCCATGAAAAAAACACATTTTCATAATTTTAGAGGCAGCTTAGAAAATTATTTGCGGGTTTATCATACTTTTTTAAAAATATATCACATTTGCGATGTAAGTATGATTACATAAATAAAAATATAAAAATAAAACATTAATTTACGGGTCGATATTTTAAATTCTGTATGAAAAATTTTTGTTCAACCGTAAATTGGTGGTTTTTAATTTAATTTATAGTCCACCGTAATGCTTATTTTAATATTTTAAAAATAAAATTAATTTTATGTTTCATTATATTTTCAAAGCAGATTGGTTAAAACTTTTTTTTAAAGCACCCCTAAATAATTGTTAAAGATGCCTCTAAAATCGCGAAAAATCAATTTCTTTAATGGCCGATATTTCATAAGGTAAAACAAACAAAAAAATACTTCTCATCCGTTCTAGATATTTAATAAACCATTAATTTAAAAAAAAGATCACTTAGTTTTGATGGGTATTTTGGCCTCCAATCCAAAATTCAGTTTTGTATGGAACAGGCACCGCAGTCGTTCCCCTTAATAATAATTCTAATAATATCGAATAACAAAGTAAAATTATCTTATATTATCATTCTAGACATTCTTCCAGTAAACCGCATTGTTATTCCCGTAAAGCCTCCAATTACCCTTCCCCTTTATTAGCCTCACACTACATCACCTATATATTTATGTATGTCTGTCAGTATTATGTTCAGTAGAGGGGTTTCCGAAACCGGTCGATCAATATATAAGGCGATTTACAAGAAATTTATGACTAACTAACTAACCATCACGCCGTTTCCCCGCAGGGGTAGGCAGAAAGGACGGACCGCCAAACAACTCAATCTTGCCATACCCTTCTTGCTTCATTCACATTCATACATCGTCTCATACATTATTTTCTATTATTCCGACTTTTGCAAGTATTTGATTCACTTGATCGTGCCACGTCTTCCTCGGGCGTCTCCGGCTTCTTCTACAAATTCACATTCGCCTCATATATTCTTCTTACACTCCTTTCTTCGTTCATTCGCTCTACATGCCCAAACCACCAAGAAATGTACGTGTTTATATCACGACTAGCGCAGACTCATGCAAAAGCATGGGATATTATAGTAATAAAATTAACGTATTAAAAAAATAAAATAAAACTTTCACAACCGGGAATTGAACCCTGATCAACTGCTTGGAATTTACACCACCAACTATTTTAATAACTGCCGCATAAATTCATTATATCGACCTCTTGGAATAACAAGGTTCCAACTGGCACGATAATATTATACGATAACGAAGAGAATGCTGTGTCAGGTGGAACCTTGGTATTACAAGGACTCGATATGTACTGAAAATGCGAATCGTTTAGTATGAATTTTAACATTAGAATTTTACGTAGAGTTACGTACTCACATCACAACCGAAATTATATTATTTAATTATGGCGAGTCACAAAGCAAATGCTTTTTACGAATATGCAAGAACATAAACATTGAAAAAACAAAATAAAATACTTTGTCGTTCAAAACATGCAGTTTTTATTCTTCCTTTGGTCGCCTGCAGAGAAACTGTGCTTATTATATAATGTTAAAAAAGAAATAGTAGGTGCATATGTGTGTATCTACAATCTACGCAAATTTAAATAAAGAACTCCTCTAATGTTTGTATTAAATTCGGTGGAAATGTTAGTATTATCTATGTTGTGGCGCGTTAATGGTGGGAATGCGGTTTTCATGACCGAATATTCACGAATTATCTTCCTCTCCTGCGTATTATTCTGAAATTATATTTATTATATCTTCATTACATTTTTATTACACATACAACAAATTTTCCCTTCAGGAATCCATCATTTAAAATAACTGTTTCTTTGTTCAGCAACTACGATTAGAAACATAACACAACAGAAAGCGCCTAAGTCAGCTCAATTACAAATTTTATTACAGAAGAATAATTTTAAAGCGATTCTGCCTTGTGTAGTGGTATAATGTATTGGGGGACTTCTTCGGGATAAGGGGGGACTGTGGACGGGTGTTCGAACCAATTTGAACCACTATTGGTGTGCACAAATACATTCAAACGTGCGCTCTTAAAAATGATTTGTTAACTAGAAATCGTTGAAACAAGAACAATTCTTATAAACAATAATTATTAATCTAAAACACTCATCCAAATTGAAAAAACCTTCCGAGCAAAGATAAATGTCGCCGGCAGGACTCGAACCCGCACCCTTCTAATATCCGGTCAGATGCTCTACCGTTGAGCTACGTCGGCTTATCGCAAACCCGCCAAGTTAATCAATATATACTAGTGTTCCATTCAATAATTACTGTTTTTATTATATTTTCACCTGTAAACAACCAACTTTATTAATATGAGAGAGGCTTGTAACGGCAGATGCTCTACCGTTGAGCTACATCTGACCGGATATTAGAAGGGTGCGGGTTCGAGTCCTGCCGGCGACATTTATCTTTGCTCGGAAGGTTTTTTCAATTTGGATGAGTGTTTTAGATTAATAATTATTGTTTATAAAAATAATAATTGTTACCCTTTGCGCTATGCACAAAAATCTTGTCTTAAGTTTTAAGAACTTTAGTTTATCAATTAAAGAACAATTCTGTTTTTTTTTCAATAAACAAATTCCATATTGACGTTTTCTTAAAACTGTTACCTAGAATAGACGTTTCTTTAAAATTTCTCGGTCAACACAACGGTTACCATAATGAGTATTGAAATATCCACTTGACGGTCAACATCTTAGAAAAGACGCTGAATAAAATTTTTGGTTCAACAATATTCGAAAAGGACAGTTGGTGTTGACACATGAGTAGTAACTTCTGGTATTAAAATTTAGTGAATAATATTATTTTAAAGAAATAGTTTTTTTGGATAATACTATTATTCGATGAAAGAACGTGCTTTTTGGTAAAATAAATTACTCATTATAACTTACATATTATTGAATTTTATCTTACTTTACTTAATGTGGTTCTTATAACGAACTCCATTGAAAAATATTATGGCTTGAAAACTATATACGTATCAACAAACGCCAATTCTGAATATATGGTATAAGTAGAATTTATATGGCGTTTTTTAAAAGTAAATTAAAAAAATGAAACTTTTCATAGTCCGCGATATTGTAAATAACTGTAAATATTTATAAATGTAAATAACTATCATCGAAAGTTCCAGTTAAACCCGGGAAGATTAAAAAAAAAATTTGTTTTCCAGTCCTACATTCGAAAAAAATAATATTCTTTTAATAATAAAGCCACTAACCTTCTAATAAATGTAATATCAATAACAAATAAGGATAAAATAGTAACTGCAATATCATGCGATGTGCAGTGCTTTCTAATATTGCGTCCTGCGAGTGCAAAATCATATCTTCCCAAGTTAAAACTTTAAAAGGTTTTATGTTTCATTTTTAGAGTTGTTTATATTATCGTCAATGATTAAAATATATGTTACAATGAGTTTTATAAGCTTCAATAAGTTATTAAAAAAAAAAATAATACTAATCCTAGACTTGTAATAAAAGTCAGCATATGTCCCATATAAATAAAAATCGGATAGGGATTCTGAGACACTATGTAAAGATTACAAATAAATTCGGGTAGAATCTTACAGTTAAATAAAAGGTAGCAGCCAAAAATATATGGGCATTAATTGAAGACGATATTAACAGTTCAAAAAAATTAAAGTATGATATCGATAAAAGTTACGGGATAGATTGCGTTAGTGGTAGCTCAGTGGAGTAGAGCGCAATGAGGACCTGGGTTCGAGTTCCAGCTGCTACCGCTTTCTTTTTCTGTGTCTTTTCGGTTTCATGCGTCATTTCGAGAGTTGTTAATATTATCTTCAATTATAACTAGATAAACCCCAGCAAGTAATATTTGTACAGCACTTCTGAGATGATTTTTCATAAAAACGGCGCATTACAAATCATTCATTTTTTATTATTATTGATTATTCTCATTGCACAAAAAAATAATAAGAAATGTTTTAGGATAGCATATGGGTGCTTATTATGTGTGCTCAAGTAACACACTGTCAACAATTATTATTTGATTATAATCATCAAAGTTAGTAGTTAGGCACGTAATTCTAACCCGTATGTGTGTGAATGCGAATTAAAGGCAGAACAATGTTACTTGTAATTGAATCATATTGGCTTGCGGTTTCGCCGACCGCGATTAGGTCGAGGCTGCGTATTCTTGTTCTGTCCTGGTTTTATGCAGGCCTTTTGAAACAAACCGAGTTCCAATTCGACATAAAACTTTATGACCTATTTCCCATTTTCACAAAATGAAAGTTTAGTCATTTGTCGGCAATGTAATGGAAAGAGGTCAGATTTATATGTCATCTCTAAAATAGGTCGATTAGTCGACGAGAGGTGAAAAACAGACGTCGCGGGTTCAATCCTCTGCCAGATAAATCCTTCATAATTGTACAAGCAAAATTTTCTAATTATTTTTGTTATGTTTATTGAAACCTGGACTTATATTTCTTTTAAAAAAATCTTAATTGTTTACGGTTAATCCTAAACCACTCTTAAACAACGAAAAAAAAAACAAAATAGACCTGAACGGATTAGTGCTGACGTCATGAATAACTGCTCGGGACGTTATTGCGGAAGAGATTGACAATGTTGTGACGTCATCTGATGCAAAATTTTGCTATTTTTACTAGTCAATAAAATTAACGCTTAAAGTAATGTTTTAAAATGTGCATATTTGTAAAAAGCATTAACTTTGTGGCTCGCCATAATTTACAATAAAAAACACATAAATTTGTTGTAGACCACTTTCATTTTATTAAAACTCTCCCGGTTTCGGAAGCACCCTTCCTTCATCAGGAGAATATTAAAACTAACTTATGATATAGAATATTGACAAGACATATAAATTTTAGGTGTTGGAGTGGGGGGTAAGCAAATGGGTAGAGGTAATTGTAGGATTTCCGGGAAGAACATTTGCGATACAGAGCGATAGTAATTTTCTAGAACACCGAGGACAAACAAACAAACTTGCATTGATTTTTATATATGGATTAAAAAATTAAAAATTAAATTTAAATTAAATCGAATTTAATATTACTATGTTTTAATTTAATTTTTTTAAAAAATTTCATTAACCTTTTTTTTTCTTCATTTTATTGCCAAACAATATTGATACGTACATTTGAAAAAAAACAGAGCTTTCAGAATATTTTCCTCCGTGTCTAGAGCGAATAAAATATGACGGATTTAATTTTCCAGGCGGAATTACTGGTTTTGAGCGCCATCCTTTCCATTAGCTTTTAGCTACTCGTTCAGGCGGTAGCCATGTATATATTTTGAAAGATGATATGTGTAGTTAATCCGATTTCCGCAAACCTTAAATTTTTTTATATTTTTAATTTAATTTATTTTTAAATTTTTTATTTTATTTTTTATATATTTTTTTAATAATAAGTATTAAAGGTATGTTTTTTTTGTTTAATTATTGTGTAGTTTTATTTTAAATGAACAAAATGTTTTATTTCTTTTATGCAGTGTATGATTTGTCAATTTAAGTAAAATACATCCTCAGAGACATCTTTAGAATGACGGTAGCAATAAATTCGTACAAGTTTTGAAAAAAAAAAATTCTGCGTAGTGATATTAAGAATCAAATATGTTTTATCACTGCCTTTTTTAATTCAGGTCTGAAAGGGTTGACATTAAATATCTCAAGCATAACTTGGCCATTACTAGCGCTTTGCACAGAAGCTGGAAAATGGGAATATAAGATAAATGACTGAAAATGGTTCATTAAACTATTAAATAGTTAACGAGTTAATTAGCTTAAGTGGTTTGAAAATTCATTCATAAAACTTATCACCCGAATCGTTTTACAGAACTTCGCTATAGAGGTGTGTTCAAAAGAAAAGGTGAATTTTGAATTTTCGCGGGCTGTGTACATCCGATTATCGATTTTTTTTGTTATGTTGGTACATATATGTTTATCATACGTTAGCATTATCAGCCATTTTGGATTAGTGGTTTATTTTTGACAACTGGAAAGGTTAGTCACGTTTTTGTGTGTTCTTCGATATTTAATTATGAAAAAAATGGATCAAAGAATATGTATTAAATTTTGCGTTAAAAATGGAATAAAGTGCTCACACGCACTTAAAATGTTGACTGTGGCATTCGGTGAGTCTACTTTGTTTCAAAAAAGTGTTTATAAGTGGTACAAGCGGTTTACGCTTTAAGAGAAGATGTTAATGACGACGAGCGTCCTGTTGCAACCACGTCGACAAACGAAGAAAACATCGAAACAGAGAAGAAAATGGTTTTGGAAAATAGTCGAATCGAAGGGAAGTTGCAAAAGATGATCAATCGACTCATGCCGATGTTTTTGGCATGAAACGTGTGGCAGCGAAGTTTGTTCCGAAATTGCAAAATTTTGAGCAAAAGCAATGTCGCATTAGTATTGCTCAGGAGTTGTTGAATGACGTCAACGACGATCCAGATTTGCTCAAAAAGATCATAACTGGTGATGAAACGTGGGTATATGGTTATGACGTCGAAACCAAGGCCCAATCATCCCAATGGAAGCGGCCAGAAGAGCCAAGACCGAAAAAAGCACGCGAAGTTCGATCAAATGTGAAAGTTTTGCTTACTGTTTTCTTCGATTACAATGGCGTGATAATAATAATAATAATAGTTGGATGACTTGTATAGCGCCGTTTTTTTGAGAAATCACCTCAAGGGCGGCGCTCAAGGGTGATGCATCATGAGTTCTTGTCAACAAGTTGTACGGTTAATAAGGAATACTACAAGGAAGTTATGAAACGTTTGCGTGAAGCAATACGGCTCAAACGATCGGAATTGTGGAAAAACAAATCATGGATTTTGCATCACGATAATGCACCAACTCACACATTAATGCTTGTTCGTGATTATTTGGCCAAAAACAACACCGTAATCATGCCTCAACCACCGTATTCACCTGATTTGGCTCCCTGCGATTTTTTCCTATTCCCGAAACTGAAGAGACTAATGAAAGGAAAGCGTTTTGCCACAATTGATGAGATAAAGTCAGAATCGAAGAACGAGCCGATGGCCATACCGAAAAGCGCATTCCAGAAGTGCTTCGAGGATTGGAAGAAGCGCTGGTGCATAAGTGCATTATATCTGAGGGGGATTACTTTGAAGGGGAGAAAATGGATATTTTCTTATTATTTAAAATGGATTTTTTTTTGTTGATAATTTTTATTTTCCCTGCGGTGCCTGTTTCATACAAAACTGAATTTTCGATTGGAGGCCAAAATACCCATAAATGTTTTATTTTCATATTTTTATTTATGTAATCATACTTACATGGAAAATGTGATATATTTAAAAAAAAGTAAGATACACCGGCAAATAATTTTCTAAGCTGCCTCTAAAATTATGAAATTTGATTTTTCTCATGGCACATACTTAAAAAAAAAATACTTTTCATCCATACTAGATATTTACTAAAGCTTTAATTTAAAAAAAATATATATCGCTCCGTTAGGATGGGTATTTTGGCCTCCAATCCAAAATTCAGTTTTGTATGATACGGGCACCGCAGCCGTCCCCTTTAAAGAATGAAGCAAAAGTCTGTTTTAGAAAATACTCTCGAAGGGATTTTTGACTTTCCGAAATAGTTTTCTTTTTGGGTACCTACTCGGGTCACTTAGAATTTAAAGCCTTCAATTATCATAGTTTTCACCCGCATCTGACGTTAGTAAATATTTGCTTGACCTAAAACAACACGCTTTGTTTGGTTAAGATCTTAGAATGAATAAACAACTAAGTTCGCACTAGTAGCTATTGTTAGTTTAGTAGCTAATATTTAATATGTATTTGCAAGAACTCAAAGTAAAAGTATTAACTGTTCATATGTGAAGTGTATTATAATTAATTAAAAAATCAGAAAAATTAAAATAACATAAGAAGATATTGCATATTTAAAGATGTTGAAGGATATGAAAGTGTAAAAATGAATGAATTTAAGCAAATTAAAAAAAAAAATACTGAAGAAGTAAACGAAACTACGGAAATCGAATTTTATTAAGGAATGGAAGTAAAACAAAGATATTGAAGAAAAATACACTGTAGAGTATAAAGAAAATTACGAAAAAAAGGAAATAGAGAAAATAAAAAAAGAGAAAATCGAAAAAAAGTAATAATTGAGAAACAGAATAAAAGAAAATTGAGAAAATTATGAAAATTACGAAATAAAAAAAATATAGGATAAAAGTGCAGAATAAAAAAAAAGATGGTAAGAGAAAATGGTGTCTGATGGAAAAACAATATTTTTAAATCTGGGACGCATTCGATGGGTAGAGTTACAAATAAGTGGCAAAGGAGTTCGTTTATAGTGGAGACGGCCGAACTATATTCTTCTGTATAGCATAGAAGTCTGGAAACTGAACCGAACATTGACACGGAAGCAATAAGTTTTTGAAATATGAATGTGCACCGTGTTTTAGGGTGGCACCGGGAATATCCAGGTGGTGAATTATTCAATAAAATTTTAGGAAAAAATAACTTTTTTTTCATTAATACAAAAAAAAAAAAATGTTTTGGCAAATTAAGTGTTTGTGTAACTGATCCTATATATCAATTGATTCAACAGACCGCTACATTGGCTCGCTGAATGAAAAATCTGTTTAACCGACCGTAACCTAACGGCTGATTGGCTATGAACATACCTACCTATGAGAATGGGTGGGTACGTAATGCGAGTAGGTACCCGGTTATTATTATAACGTCGAAGCACAATAATTTTTTTTTAACAACTTCAAAAAAATATGATATCTTTTTAAAAAAAAAAAAAATCGATTTATTTATTTTACAGTCAATAAAAAATAAGCAATCTCTCATTATATTTAGATTCTATATAATATAGTGTAAAGTAAGAATGATGTGAACTGTAATAGTGTGCCGTGAATATTGAACACCTCACTAGGAGAACTGTACTGAGGTGTTCACCTGCATTTGAAGCTGTAATGTTGTGAATTGATTATATAATTACGTTAAATGAATAATATAAAATATTTAAAGAGAGAAAAAAAAGGACAATGAGTAAATATTTTTGTATTGATTTGATGCAATTAAGTTACGAAAAAAATCTGTACCTTTTGTTTTTATCCAGACCGAAATATTATGTTTGATTACATTATGTGTTGATGTATTATTTGCGGGTTGTTTCAATAATATAGTCATGTGATAATAAAATTTAATTGCAAGATAATAAAATTTAATTGCATGATATTAAAAATGTCTTTGTGCATGGATCATGAATTAGGATAGTTTATTTTTTTAATTTAATATATTTTTCATTTTATATTTTTTAAAAAGAAAGACAAATATTCCCTGGTTACGAATAACCTGACAATATTTGAGAATCTCCTACTACCATCACAGTAAGCGGAAGATGTTGCGTGTGTCGTAATGGAGGATTTAGCAAGCCGAGAAATTGAACTCACGACGCCTGGGTGAGACCCAAACGCGATGCCAACTCAGCCACTGACCGGACTTATGTAGATTATTATTAGATGTATATAGTTTGTTGAAGATCTGGTTATTATTGTTGATTGAGATGGCAGGGAAATATAGGGATGAGATTTGAAGAGATAAAGAATTGCGGATTTAACCTAAAGTTGTATAATTGTCATAACATCGAATAATTGGTCTGTTAGAAAAACTAGTTTATAATTTTTTCTAGAATCGTTAATAATCACCTCCTGAGTTTCACGGTGCCACCCTCAAATACGGTACATAGGCGCATCCTACACGCAGAAGATTGTATATAGCGGAAACACGACTGATTAATGCAATAAGTAATAACTTAATTATATATTTGAAAATACACTTTGTATTATTTTCAATTATATAATTAATAATGATGCCACAAAGTTATCAAGCATTTGAAGAAATAATAACTTAATTTCTAAAAATATTTATTATGTCACTGTATGGTTTCCTAAATAAAATAAAATAATATCTTCAATACATCAATGATAATTTTTTTTCATTACATCGCCGGCAAACCGGGTGTTTATTGGAGCATAATTTTAAACATTTACACGTATTTAATCCATCTCACTAGACGACGTCTGTTCTGAGACTGTTAAAAATAGGGTGGCCGATGATTAAGATTAGAGAATTTTAGAAGATCCGTTAACTTAATTAAATTAATGTAATTTAATGTTTTTATTAACTATTATGTTTTTTTTTATTTAATTTTTTTTTTGTTTATTTCATTACTTAAATATTTTTGTTAAACTTATCCTTAAAATATTATTTTTTATTTTTGTAGGTAATAAATTGTACCCATATCTCATGTAATATGGCAAATTGGGTATGCACTATCCTCCCAGTCCTGCTGGATTAAAAACTAAAATAAAAATAAAAATAAAATAAAATTATCCATTGGATAATCCAGGGTAAGATTGATGGACTACGTAATAGAGAGTGATGCCGAATTTCGTTTCCTTGAAACGTACGTGATCGGAAGTACTACAGATCCGCAGTTTTTTCAGGCTGGTTGAAGATGGTCATTATAATATTCACCCTCCGATAGGAGACGGCAAAAGACGGACGATGAAGTGCTTTTTTCTTAGACAACTCAATTAGGCAATTACTTCGGCAATTTTAAATCGATTATAGTAAAAACTCCTCGCTTAAAATGCAAACCAACGAAATGCTTACAAAGTAAAAAATTAATTTGTCTGTTCACCCACATCAAAAAATCCGTATTGTTCCCAAAGCACAGAATGTTTGGAAAAAAAATAATGGCAAATGAACCATCTTACGTCTAAACTTTGAGAATAAGGACGGTGTTTTTGACAGGCTGAATGATTAATGTCCATATTGCTACCTTTTCATTGTTACATATTTTTTAATTATGTAGATTGAAACTCAGCGATCGGAATATACAGGGTGTATCAGCACGATCCCGACAAACGTTTACTAGTGATTCTTGAGTTTATTTGGAGTAAAAAATGTAGACGGAATTTCGATTAGTGGTGAAATTTTGTTTTTGTATTTTGAAAAATTTTCAGCGGGAGTTTTTTCACGTTGTCCTAACCCAAATAAATTAATTATGGATCTTTTGTAGAAATTCATGAAAATGTTTGTTTTCCACAATAAAGAAATTGGATTTATTCACAGAATAAAGAAGAACAGCAGAAATGCTATATGGGCCTGTTTCGTCTGGGTAAAATTTCTAATACAAAAAATATTTCATTTCAATATACTCGTGCAATGCAGGCTGCGTAAGAGAGGAGAGCTGTATTTTATGTATTTTCATGGGCTCTCCCGGGCCGGAACCAAAACATACCAAGTGAAAGGCGTCCCGGCTTCCCTTTAAATCGACATGGAAAGCACTTCAAGTGGGTGTTATTTATTCCACGGATTTATCCATTAAATACGCATAATTATGAAATGTTATATTTTAATTTAGCTATATTATATTTAGAAAAAAAAAAGATTTATAACACGATTCTTATTCTATTATATTGGATTATTTGTAGATAATAATAAAATGCATAAAAAAACGAAATTAAGGAGCAGAAATAGCAACTTATCCCGAGAACGTTTTGTACCGGGTTTGAACGTAGTAGGTGGTGTAGTTGTATTTATTCGATGCAACCTGTAATATGAATGAGATAGTAATCCTTCGAAAGCTTTTCTTATCTTTGATAAAGCGTGGGATAAAGCTGCTCCGAGACGAGTGTAGTGTTATTCTAACAGATGTTGCGGGGGCTGGAGGGTGGGGGTGGGTGTAGGATGCAGCGCCCTCCGGTGTAAGGATGTAGGTAGGGATAGTGGGTGGTGGAGGGTGCTCGGGGGCGAGCTGGGGGCTAGGGCGGCAGTGCGCATGGCAAGGAGGGCCGTATTGATCAGAGTCGGTGAGCCGCGGCCCCGACTGGGAGGACAGATGCTGACAGCCTCCGCCAGAGAGGGACAGACTCTTATAATGCACGTGATAAACTTTCCCACTACATATCAACACGTATATTCCCAGCGACCTGCTGACCCATTGCAAATATAATAATTAACCGAGAGAAGTATAATCGCAGGATGTGGTCGGTCTGGGTTCAAGTTTAGCGATCGGCCGCCGAGCGATACATCCCGACCCGATCCCGATCCCGTACCCGCACCTAGACCTAGTCACAGTCGCTTACCGCTTACTGGCAGCCAACACTGAGCACTGAGCAGCACAGCACAGCCAGGTCAGCCGTCAGCCGTCAGCCAGTCACTAGCCGGCTCGCGCGGGAGGAGGTCGTGTCTTCTTGGCTGACCCGATGTCGACAGTCGCGAGTGTTTCTCTTCAATCTGCCACAGGTATGCTGGCGTGAGCGGAGTTGACGGTGTGACTGTGAATCGTACAAGTTCCGAGTGCAATAATATTATTCAAGTTAAGTGACAAGTTTTAACGCAAATCTCAGTATGGCGGAAAATTCTACGGGATTTCCTTCCACGGTGGAATTGAATGTCGGAGGAGTTTTTTACACGACATCTCTGAGCACCCTGGTGAAAGAAGCAGACTCGCTGCTGGCGGCCATATTTACCGGAAGGACGCCAGTGACCAGAGACGCTAAGGGGAAGTACTTCCTGGACCGTGACGGGGTCCTCTTCCGGTATGTTCTCGATTTTCTCAGGAACGACTCTCTCGTCCTGCCGGAGAGCTTCCGCGAGGCAGAGAGGTTGCGGAACGAGGCGGCGCATCTGAAGCTGGGCTCCATGGTGGAGGCGCTCACGGGGCAGTTCGGCGCGGAGTTATCCAAGAACAAGGAGAAGGGCAGCATCACCGTGGGATACAGAGGGAGCTTCGCCTTCGGCCGAGACGGCCTGGCAGACGTTAAGTTTAGGAAATTGTCGCGTATTTTGGTTTGTGGAAGAGTGACCCTGTGCCGAGACGTGTTCGGAGAGACCCTCAACGAGAGTCGAGACCCGGACCACGGTCTGACAGACCGCTACACTTCGAGGTTCTTCCTGAAGCACTCGTTCATCGAGCAAGCCTTCGATATGCTGCAGGAGCAGGGCTTCAAGATGGTGGGAAGCTGCGGCAGCGGAACGGCGGGCAGCGCGGCGGAGCTGAAGCCGGGAGTGGACTCCGAAGAGAACCGCTGGAACCATTACAATGAATTCGTCTTCATCAGAGATTAATCACCAGTTGACTTCAACGGAACAAATCCATCGGCTACGATTTTCCAGTAATAGTGTAGCCTCTACAGTACCCGGCACGATACGATGCGAAGGTACGTTGGAAAGAGCTGTGATCATCAAATGAGTTAACGGCGGCATAAAAATATTCTAAGCTTTTATTTTTCAGAGAGCAATAAAGTATATCAATGTTTATGGGTTCGTATTTTTGTCCAGCAAAAAAAACATCGACTCTTCGTTTTATAAAAAAAGAGTCATAGAACATATTATTGTTTCATAAAATCATCAAAGAAAATGGTAAAAATACATCGCTTATTGTTGTTTAGCGTATATTATACAATATATTCCCCTGTTTAACTATAAATATTAGGGTTCATTAAAATAATAAATAGGGGAATTGAAGAGATCCGCTTGCAGCGTAGAACATATTGTACCTACCTCTACACCTTTTCACTGTCTCATCAAACATGTAAAGTAAACAACGCGTCACAGGTGACAGCGTGTAATATGTACAGGTATTATATACCTCGTAGACTCGATGTTATTGTAAAACATACTATTGTCTTTCACTAATATTACCGAGGGTTAGTTAAGTTATTTAAGTGTCTCGGATACAGTGCTATCGATTGGCATATCCATACACGACGCACGAGGCACATTAGTTGATCGTCTTGACAGCGATGTTTTCCACCTGTCGCTTTTCTGTTTGTTTAAGTAATATTATATTTCCTTTGGCTGAAACTGGCTTACGCGAGGCGTGACCTTCTCCACCGAACGAATTATAATGTGCCTTTACAAACAATGAGACATAATAAAAACATATTTTTTGACCTATCATAATCTTTTTGAGTTTATTAGACTATAAAATCTATTGTTAATTAATGAAAAAAAAAACTATTGCAAAGACCACCAATTTCCTGTATTTAATCACTGTTAATTATTTTTTTGGTATAATTGTGTAAAAAAGATAAAAAATTATTTACAATTTAAACATGTTTAAAAAAATACATTATTAATTTAATATTTCAAAATTCACGAATGATTCAGTGAAGTAAAAGATTTATAAATAATACTTTGATAAGAAAAACAATGAATTCTGCAAAAATCTAGGGGATTATAATCAATTATTATGAAATTGTAATGAAAAAATGTCAATGTTTTTTTCATTAAGGGCAAAAAAAAAATTACTTTAATTTACCTCCGTTTGACAAAGATTTCATAACATAAATGTACCTCCAACTTCCAGATGTTTTGCAAACACTAACTGATACGGTTATCGAGCGTAACCCCAGTAAGTAAAGCAAGGCTTACCGTAAATATTTTTAGAAAAAGAAAACTGCGTAAAGATTTTTTCTTAGATTACCCGTAGATTTTTCCCGGTATGATAGTGAAACACTGCATATAAATCGCTACGCTGTAAAATGGGAACATTAAAAATAAGTTAGGTTATGAGACAATGTAAAAAGTTCTCATTTCCTAGCTAGAAAGCACCATGGAATACAAAATACACAATATATTCATTGTCAATATAAACATTTGCGTCATGCGAAATTATTATTTACAGTCAACATGGTACGCGTGAATTTTATAACTCTGTTGTGAGATTCAAACATGTTTTCATAGCAGGAGAAACCTTTTAGCAAATTGAAAAGGCATTTATTATTCAGAATGATAGACCTCGGTGAAGAACATTTATATCAACTGCACACGTCATCATTACAACAACACTATACGATGATGATGATTATTTAAGTAGATCTAGAATAGAATACAATTCAAAAATACTTTAACTAACTAACCATTATTACGCAGTTTCCGCGCATGTGTAAGTAAAACGGATGAACGGCTAGACACCTCTTTCTTGGCATACTCTTCTTGATAGAATCACATTCATACAAATTCTTCTATAATTTTGACTCATGACATGACCCAACTCAAGAATTTAATTATCTTGATCGTTCCATGTTTTTCTTGGGCGTCCTCCACTTCTTCCGTTCACATTTTCGTCGTACATTCTCCAAATACTCCTTTAGTTTTCTCTAGATAAATGGATTTTCAATATTCTGAACTTAGGACAGTTTTTACTCTATAAAAAAAAACAGCTTTGAAAAATTTGGAAATATCGATTAATTTTCGTGTTCAAAGATTTCTCAGGGAAAATGTCTACTCAGATATAGATGATTAATTAATTTTCAATTCTATTCTACCAAAAAGCATCAAAAGAGTTCATAGACAAGCCGACACATTGAAGTATAACTGATCAAAGAAAATACCGACTCGTCCAGAAAGTTGCTCGCAAACAAACACTATTATTTCATGTGTTTCTCGAAAGTCATGCATTTTTACATAATTTATCAATATTATGACCGGTATTTCAGTTGATTTTTAAGCTTAAGCTTCTCAGGAAACCTACGTGAGAAACTTAACGAACGTAAATATCTCACAAGCTGAGCAAAAATAACTGAAATTCCGGCCCCATTTGAGATGGCAATTTAGTTCGGAATCAAATCTTTGCTTACAAAAGTAAAAAGAAAAACGGACTTGATGAAAACCCCACAAAAGTTATTTTTTATAGAAGGATTTTAATATGTTATTACCACGTAGATATATCATATTTTATTGCAGGATATGTATTTTGCAACAGCAGATTTCTATTGAATCCCACAGCCCGGTTCCTTTGAAAAATCGTTTTATAAATCCCTCGGGCGGAAAAGGCACTGTGCCGCAAAATAATAAAGCTTATGTAGTATGGCAATACGTATTGAGGAGATGAGAAATAACAAGTCAAGCGAGGGACATATTTTATCAGCAAAACTACCTTCCAATCACACGCAACAAAGAAGTTATTAAGAATAATAACAGTTACATAATAAAATCGCTTTTAAATCATTTAACAATCATATCGCGAAATTCAGGGGGTTAAAAAAATGTTGAAAAAATTAAGGTACGCATAAAATACACGATAAGTTGTTTTGATCAGGTACGGTTGGTAAAGAATACCAAAAATTTCCTTGGTATTTCAGATTTCCTCAAATAATTACCATTTTTTATTCTTTTGTTGCTTGATACTTGCTCGCACTTGTCTAGGTCATGCGTCGCACGCCTCGCAGAGTCAGGAAGGAGCTAATGCTGGGCGCAACTTCTGTAAGTAAAAAGCAAAGCTAAACATGTGATTTGTTCGAAAAACTCCCTGAAGCTACGCGTATGATATTGAAGCAAGGGGTATAATCCCTCTAGAAAATTCAGTCTTAAAAAAACATGTCGCGATGGAAATACGGACGAGTAAACCGAAAAATCATACGTATTCATGGGAATATTTACTGGAAAGTTATACGTTCGAAGGGTTTCAATGGGTTTAGTGAGATAATAAACTCGGTTTCCATTCTGAAATAAATATTAAATTTGAATCAAAAATGATCTTCCTCTTATTTTACAAGAGACTTCCGAATTCTGTCTTTCTGCGAAATAAACGTAAATATTTATTGTTGTTATTCGATCAAGTATAGTGGGTCCAATTCAATCATATGCGGGGTAAATGGAAATGCTTTGCTACGAGGAACATGATTTATTTTTGTAAAATATTCCCTTTAAGCTTTTTATTTGCAATCATAAATGTACCTGTGTAAAGTTCATATCCATTATCAAAGGTTTAACTGCTCTCTTCAAGAGGATAAACATATAACGTGTTATACACGAGTCATTTACAATAACGATTGTATCGGAGTATAATGATAAAACTTATCTTAATGAAGTACTCTTTTATATTACAATGTATATCAAACTTCTTCCATTATTATATATTTTATGTTGTAGTGGAAAATCAATATTATCTGCCTGTGTCTATGTATTAAATAAAATTGTTACTATATTTTGCTATCAATTCACAGCCCAGCAAAAGAAGAAAAAAAAATGGTGCCGGAAAAGTAACAAGTGATGTTGGATATGTGCTGATTCAAAAAATAGCTCTAGTTCTTGAGATTCATTTTTACAAAATTTTGAACTACCTTGAAAAGGAAATTATTGAAATAATGGAATTTAATTTAATTTTATGATAATTATTTTAATTTAATTTGAGCAACATGCGAGACTACTTTATAAAAGGAAACTTGTAGATGATGAAGACAACTAATGCTAATGTTTTATTTGCTTGGCTATAATTCTAGTCATTTCTGTATATTTGTTTATTTTTGTAAATATGTACTTTTCGTTTTGCTTTTTGTTTCGTTTTTTTTTTGATTGGTAGCTATTGGTTTTCTTTAATAAACACATTTATATTTATATTTACAAAAAAAGGGGCACCGAACTCTAACCTGCATGTCATATCTCGAATACTAGAGCTAATACACAAAATCTGAATCCGGGATTTTTGTATTCTACATGACAAAATTGGACAAAAACAGTTAAAACACCTCAGGCGGCAAAATGTGTGCTGGCCAGTGTAATGTTATCTTAAAATTATCATAGGTAAGAATATTTATATATTTTATCCTAATATGTTTTTAAACTTCTTTTAGCCATTGGTTTAAAAACATTTAGTCGTATTTATTATAAAAAATGTTGATAATATTGGATTTTGGTCCAATAGCTGGTAACTCTTATAGACTATATTTCTATGTTAAATTGTATTAAGCAAAAATTGGGAGACTAGGTACTCACAGAAAAAAATTATTTATAATATCATTATTGTAAAACTGTTTTGCTTGTTGAAAAAACGAATCAAAAAATATTTTTCGTATTGTTTCGTAAACAAAGATTTTTTAAATATTAGGTAAATATAAATTATCAGTTATTAAATCTGGAAAAGAAATTGAATGAAATTTGACTGTTTTAGTGCCAATTCGATCCGTTTTACTTGAATATAGTGAAAACAAAATAAATCTACTCTCACAATGATAATATAACAATGAATTTTTAAACTTCACATAATTTATATGAAATTCACATTGTCACTAAAAAATCTTCCTCCATTCAACAAATTAAGAAACACTAGCTTTAATTTTGTAATCCCTTTTAAATTATTTGTGCGAACTGAGAGAGTTGTAAAAAATCTACGTAGTTTAAATATTTCTTTTTTTTTAAAGTTTAATAGGGAATCACAATTTAAACAAAACTTAATAATAACATAGCTATCTTTGTAGGTAATATTTACAATGTACGTAGTTTTATGTGTGATTTTCCTTAACGAAACATTTAACTTTATAAAATTTTATGAAAGTTCTTCATTGAATAAAAGTATCCCGAGAGACTTTATGTATAATAAATATTACCCATTTCATATTAGATTTGATTGAAATTCCATCACATTTATTTGTAATAGAAACATACTATATTATAATTCATCAATATAATCCATAATATATCTGTAAATAAATATAGATTCATGTAAGAATAAACCATATTGTCGTAAAAAATACATGAAATAAATAATATAAAAATATACATCACAACTTTTAATTTATTACAATAAGTATTTATATCGCAATAGGTACACTTTGTCCAATTTTATTGTACACGGTAAACACACAATTTCGTTAGAAAATAAGTAAGTAATTAATATTTTCGTAGAAAGCAATTACTTTGTGGTTTGGCATTACGTCTGAAATAAAGCAATGATTACTTTGTATCAACCACAAATTTATTGACGTATCTGTTGTCTACCAGTTGGTAATATTCTATCCTAATGGGACTTACGCATAAAAGGGTATAAATGTATTATTAAATGGTTGTTTTTAGGGCCAATATGTCCTTGAATAGTTTTTGAGATATTATACCGCTTTCCTCCTCCTTTAGCCAACATTTTGGACAGCGTTACAGTGTCCATCGTCAGGGCAGATGTGTAGATTGCGGTGTAGTGTGCATTTATGTAACGTTGGATAAATGAGGAGGAAGCGCAATACTCCACAATATCCCAAAAACTGTTAAAGAAAACATTATTAAATAGTTCATACAAAGTAATTTTTATTCGGTACTGTCTGGAGGTGATGGAAATATGATTTTTCATAATGGGAATTGTTGTTGGGTTGAAGGTAGTGGGGACAAGTATTCATAAGTTTTATTTAACACACACATATACATCAACTGCTGCTATCCTGCATTAATTTAATGGAACAAACATGGTTTAAAATAAGTTTTTTCTTACGACATTTAAACTTAATTCGCAACTGTTTATTTCCCAAAGAGAACAACAATTTCACAGAACGTGCTAGGTAATCGGCCTGGTGGAATCCACCAATAATTTTCCAGTCACGCGCCGATGTTGGTGGCGCCACCAAGGGGACACCAGGTGAGGGAGCCTCCATTGATCGCCATACATTTGGTTTGGTATCGGTATCGTTTACGCCACCGAGGTTTCCAGAAGAAATAGAAACATTGGAGTTGACCTAAACAACACACTCTTAGGATTATGTATATTGCACATATGTATTTATGCATGCATTCGACAGTGGTGTCCTTGCAAAACAATACTGGGAAGCCTGTATGCTTATTGTTTTAGTGAAAAAGGCACATAAGGGTGATCGAATTTGAATATACTATTTCCTTTTACAGTTTTATAATAGTTTTGCAATGTACGAGTATATAATAAAAATGATATTTTATCTATTTCCACTAGGATTATTTTCTAAAGTTGAATAACAAGTTTGAAATATGCTATATGCAAGCAATGCATTTGTGCGAGTAATATGTTTGTATCATATGTTGGTTGTGATGTTTTTAAAATCTGAATTTACAATAATAAATACATTGTGTTTTTGTTTGTCGTCATGTAATATTGGTAGTGCTTTAACAACCTTTTATTTTTTACTTAGAATTGTGTCCGGGTTTTAAAGAGTAGGAGTGGGCGGATGTTTTCGGAAGAGAATTTGGAAGTAGGCTGAGGGAGATAAAGCCTTATAATTCTTCCATTAATTATGTTAATTAACACTGGCAAAATCCTGCTCAGGAATTCTATCCTAATGGCGGAAGAACTACGGAGGACTAGCTAGGAAGTACATTATTTTATTTTATCAAACATTTATATTAAAACGAGGTATATTATATTTAAACACGTGATTGCTTAAATTACGTTTATTAAGTTTATTGTGAAGTGGACAGCTTAATTATATTAAAATAGAAATGAGAACAAAAATCGTGAAACACAATCGTTTAAATTTGTCAAAAAATGTTATTTGTGAGTTTTTTCACATTGTTTGCATTAATTTGTTATTAAAAAATCACAAATTATAAAACAAGTTGACCAAAAAATAACACATGAAGATATCAAATTACATAATTTGATAATTTTATAAGAAAAAAACATGATTTTCCAACCTAAAACATGGAAGCCCTTGGAAAAATATTTAATAAGTTTTTTTTCATATAGAAACAACATAAATAAAAAATGTCTTTGAATAATACCAGGGCTAGGGCCCCTGGTCATAGGGCATGGTCAAATCGATCACTTAACAATACCGAATCGATAGGCTTAACTGATGACGATTTTATAGCGATCGAAGCAAAGTCAAACCGATATTGAGAAAGAAAATTAAAATTATTTTTTAAAAATTTATTTTTATTTTTTATTGTATAATATTAATTAAATACAACGAGAAAATGTACGGTGATAAGCCACTACAAGTAGCTTGTCAGCAGGAGTTTAGTTCAACATTATTATATAATACAACAATAAATAACAATCGTCTTTCAAATGTAGCGTAATAATAGAACAATATACGTGCATGCATATTGTGATCAATGTACACAGGTTGGACACAGTTTTGTTATAGAGATACTAGACTCCAATTACATAATATCGATTTAAATAATATTTTTAAAATATCAAAATATCAGCAAGTGATAAATGAGAAATCGTCCCACAATAACAACACTAGCGGGTATTGGAATTCATAAACTTCAAACGTACATACGAATAAATTGTCAATGTCGATTAAATGTTTAATAAGATATGATAAAAAAATATTAAATAGTCGTACACTCACTTTAATATACATTGTACTTTTTGGCAATAAAAATGGAGTTAATTGGTCAATGAGATCTTTAGCCATAACTCGTGATATTCTGAACAACTATCTAAATTCCGTTTCTCCAAGCTCGAACGGATTAAATTTTTATGTGAATACCCCAACTGCTCCCAACAGTCTGGAGCCAGTGAAACTATGGCATCCTCAATTGGGGAATGTTGTGAGGCTGAAGGTATTGGGGAGGGGAAGCAGAAGAGGAAGAGGAAGGTGGGAAATACCTGGCTATTCAGATCTGGTTACAAAACACGGCTAAAAGCCATTTCAAGCAACGTTTCAATTCTGAATAATGGTCTTTCACCAGGGCGATACTGAGAGTATCTTCCACTCTGGAAATTGCGCAAATATGCGCAAATATTATTTTTAAATTATTTAATTGTGAAACAGCACAAATTAATTAAATGAAATTTACTGGTACACGCCGGGATTTGAACTCGCGACCTTCGGATGAAGGCCTACCAATAAGCCAGTAATTTTGCATAACGAACGACATTATTCAAAAAGTTTTGTATATTGACAGTTAACCGAAGCTTATCCGTGACCAAAGCGCCGCGCTAAATTAGGCGGGCTTTTGTCTACCGGTTCTCGAAATATTTTATATCAATAATTGTGGATTGTGTTCGCACATACCGCCTAACGTCACCTAATAACCACAGATGACTTAGTCAATAATATCGTATTGAAGCAGGATTTTAGGGATCAACCGTGCTAAATAAATAAATTGATTTTAATTTAGTCTTTTAAATTAGACCGGTGGTGAGAATGTTTTAAAACAATTCCACTCTCTAAATTTGTTGCTATATTTCAAAATATTTATTTCATGCACAAATTTTGAAAACCAGTAAATATTTATATACTCATTTAACTCCTAAACACACAGAGATGATTTATAAGAAAACAATCTGAACACTTTTGACTGACGGTGGACACATTTCAAATTAATTCTACTGTAACATTTTGTAGCCAAATTTCATCTCAGTCAATTACGCTCCGATGCTTTTAGATCTAAGGCCTAACCACCTACAAAACTCCCCAAAAGTCTGTTATCCGTTATATCGTGTTACCGAGCCAACAATAAGTCCCTGTTTATAACTTTGGTAAACAGTTCGCAAAGAATAATAATTACCAAGGGAGAGATAAAATATATACATTTTATGTATTGCAAGAAAATGAGTTATTTCTTATACTTAAGCTTCAAAGAGGATACTTCAAAGGTCTTTCTAATTCTGCTTACAACAGATTAGGCAGTAGGTCTTAAGTATCCTAAAACTACTTTAAAGTATTAAGTTCGTAGGGGGACCCAAAAGTAACCGAAATTCTCTTCTGGAGGCCAGGCCCCTTCTAGTGCAAACTAACACATACTAAATGAGAGTTCTATGAACCCTTCTGCATCAGCACATCAGTGAATATTGTCGTGAAAGGTCGCGTTCGAATTCAGTATTTCTTTTGGTTTTCAAGTTTGTGTTGGGTTAAAAAGGGTTGTAATGGTACTAAAAGCTCTCAAAGAAGCTGCTCTGAATAAAACCCAAGTTTACCAATGGTTTTTCATTATAAATGAGTCGAAATGTTGATTTACAATCAACCATGTTCTAGAGGTTTACTAACTGTAGACTGCCGTTAGGCCATTGATAAACTCGTGAACATGGTAAAAATTATTTGGCATGTCGTGGAATTCCTGTGAAGTTTATTCAAAGATTTAAGAAGGAAGTTCCACTTGCTGAAGAAATGCCCCGAGTTGTGGCCAAAAGGTGAGATGATCTTTCATGCGCCTGCTCGCACCCCACTGAGTTTTCTGTAGTTTTTGGCCGAAATCAGCACGACCTCGTGCTTCAAACTACCTATTCACTTGGCATCGATCAGTGCAA